>JAOSBO010206646.1:0-17041 GCA_027563915.1 Erythroxylum rotundifolium | reverse complement strand
CCTTTGAATGAAGAAAGATTCAAAGAAATCAGACGAAACTTGAATATGGTAGTGTTGAGAGACCAATCGTTTGACACATTATGACCCAGATGATTTTTACTGAAGGAAGATAAAAAGTTATAAGTCTTCAAGAACCAGTAACTACAAGTTACAAACGGTAATTATTTTTAGAGGGAAATATAAAGGAAATCCTCTCAGACGGTTCAGAACTCACCAAATCTAGAAAACTCTTGAAATCCTCTGAAATCGACTCTTGCAGCAGTCTCAAAAACAACTATTCACTACTTTTAATTTTGAGACCTTACGGTTACGCTCTCATCTTCAAGTTCTAATCTCATTACTTTGAAGAAGTTCCTACTGTCTAAAGATTACAATGGAGCAAGAAATGAATCATGGAAAGCATGTTGATTTCGAATCCCTGAAGTAATATCAGATGGATATTGAACCAGAAGTTGAAGCAGCCGGATGGAAAAACTTCTTTAAGGTTCATGAAATAGTCTATCTGAATGAAGTTTATGAGTTCTGGAAGAATGCAAATGTAGTAGACGATACTGTTGTATCAATGATAGATAGATTGTCAATCATTGTGACACTGGAGCTAATCAAGAAAGTTAGTGGATGTCCATGTGTTGGGGAAGAGGTGTCTTACAACCCTAGATGGATGATTAAAAGTCGTCTAAAGAAGGCATATGTGAATCAACAACTCTATAGAAGTAGTAACCCAGAGGACAAGAAGTCTTCGAACCCTTTTCCGAAGGCTAGGATTCTATACAACATACTTTTTCATTACATTCTACCAAGAACAGGCTCGAGGAACGTTGTTAAAATGATAGACGAGTAATGCCTGTTCTATTTACTCAATCATAAGGCTATAAATCTTCCATATCTAATTTTAAGATACACGATGAAGACGAAAAAGAATTCTAATGCCTTTCCATATGGCATGTTGTTGACAAGAATCTTTAGAGATTCTGGAATTCTTCTTGACAGAGGAAACAGAATGAAGATGAATATTAAAAGCGTTATTAATGCCGCATCCATCGGTAGAATGGGATTGAGTACAAATTCTATGGAAAAAGCAAGGATTGAGGGGGAGCACACTGTCAGACACTGCGTGAGTGGGAATGTTACTCCCAAAGAAAAGAACAAACCTCAGTCGTCTAGAAGAATGGCTATAGAAGAAAAGAGGAAAACATCAGAGGGAGCAGTTAAAACTGAGAAGATGCTCCAAAGAAAAGAAAGCCAGCTGAATCTATTTGAAAAACAAGTGTCGTTGAAAAGGAAGGCAAAGACACTTGATTTTGAGAAGGTTAAAAAGTCAAAAAGATCACCAAGGATATTGACTCTACAACAAGATGAGCAGAAGAGAGAGAAAGGACTATCTCTTGGTGAAAAATCTGAGAAGATAGAAAAGGCAGCAAAGGCTACAAGATCTTTAGTCTCAATCTTGCAACAAGAGCAGATAAAGCCAACTAAAAAGGCTAGAATTAAGAAGAAGTTGGAGTTTAAAAGAAAGAGAACCCAACCACAACCACCTTCAAGACTGGTAAAAGAAAGTAAAAAGTTAAAGACCTGTCAAAATGTAAGTACATCAACTGGTGCTCAACAGAAAGAAAAAACAGTTGAACACAGAGTTGTATCTCAAAGTACTATCAGAAAAGAGGACTTGAGAATGAAAGTGATAGAAAAAGAGGTACCTGTGAGAAGCAGAAGCTCAATTATAATCAGAAGCTTGTTAAAAGGTTAGTCAAGGTACAAGTTGAGCCAATATTGATCAATAATCAGTCTATTCATCTTCTGAATCATGAAAAACAAAAATTATATGGGATTCTATGGGATGAAAAGTCATAACCATATCCTCTGAAGATGACCAAAGATCGGTACACTATCTACCCAATCACGAGTAGAACTTTGATCAAGATTGTACCTGACATCCAACCTAGAGCTTCAAACATTGTACGTAATGTGGATAAAAGGAAACAGAAGATGTACCCTGAAGGAAAAACTGGTGACTTGACAAAAGATCAGATACATGAAGCAGTGAGAACATAGACGAGGCATGTAATGTAGTGCAATCAAAAGGAGCCTATATTTCACATCACATTTCAAAGGCATCAGGAAGTAATTGTGGACGCTTCACCACAGATGTAACTTCTCAGGAAGTTGGAAGAGTGACTATAGGACAGTACAGAACTATCAAGGATGAAGGTATTTTTGTCAACTTAGAGACTTTTGTGCACCTGATTATGCACCTTAGACCCTTAAGTTCTATATCTTTAATTAAAGATGTCCTTCACCTTCTTGGAAAAACTATCTCAAAACTACCTAAACCTGATGACCTTGATCTACCTGAAGGCAAGCAATTCTTCAAACCTCCTATTTTGAAAATTATTGAACTCGATGTTATACCCTCAGAAACATCTGTTGCTACAAACTTCTTTCCATCAACTGCATCTCAACAAGCTAATACTATTGGAATAGAAGAAGTAAGACACTCTCAGCAGTGGAGTCAGGAAGCCTTAGTGAAGAAAATTGAAGAAATTCATGAAAAGGTTGATATTCTGACTGAATCAGTTGGTGATCTACATGAGAAAGTAGCTTATCTTTGAGTATCAATAGAAGACGACCTCAAGTTGACCAGAACTGATATGCAACGTATGTTTTCTGAAATAATGAAGCATCTGAGGTAAATTTTTTGATTGATAACAAATAGGGGGAGAAAAGAAGAAGATAGTGGGAGAAAAGTTAAAAAAAGGGGAAAGAAAAGAAGAGGAGAAAAGAAGAAGAAGAGAAAAGAAAGACAGAAGAAAGAAGAAAAGTAGAAGATACTATGCATATGTGTTTTTTTGCTTATTCGTTATTTGTTGTTTTCTTATTCATTTGTTGTTTTCTTATTCATTTGTTATTTCATTCATCAACTGAATAAAAATTCATTCACTTTGATTTTTTTCTAAAATTATGATTATTTGTTATCATCAGAAAGGGGGAGATTATTAAATCAAAAGGACTTTATGATGATCAATTTTGATGACAATCAAATAATAATAATGTTAGAAACAAATAAACGTTTTGACAAGTGTGTTAAGTGTGCAGACGAAGTCAATATAGACGCAACTCAACACAGACGCAAGACAACAAAGACGAAAAAGAGAACACAGATGCAAGACAATATAGATGCAAAAGAGAACATAGACGCAAAAGAAAACATAGACGCAAAGTCAATACATACACAAAAATATTGACACAAAGACAAAGTAGACGCAAGACAAAGCAAACCCAAGACAATGTAGACATAGAAATATAGACGCAATATGATACAGTAGCACGTCAGACAATTACTTAATTGGAGTTATTTACAGAACTCAACTAAATGACGATTATCAAGAATCAAGAAGCGGTTATTAAAGATCAAGAAGCAATTAGAGACTCAGGCTATAAATACTAGTTATAGTCGAAGTTTCGAGCTAATGAATCTTACGAGTCTTACAACTTTTAGAAATCAGTGATATTTAAGTGCTTACTTAGAAAAGAGAATTTCTATAGTGTGATACTGAGAGAGATAAACATACTGTAACAATAGCTCACAATATCTTTTTCTAGTGAGAGAAAGAAAAGGCAAATAGCCTAGAAAGGCTAAGATAACTGAAAGAATACTTGGTGTAAGAGACCTGAAGAGGCTCTGAAGGGAGGAAAGAATACTTCTAATTGTTTGGAACATAGTGAAACACTCAGACGAACTCTGAGGACTGGATGTAGCCCACGGTTTGGGGTGAACCAGTATAAAAATCCCAGTGTCTACTTTCTATCCTTTACTTCAGTTTATTTTGTTGTTAAACAATTAGATAGAAGTTATTTTGCGATTTAACTATATAATAGCTTTCGTATAATCCTTGTGATATCTTCTTAACAAGAAAGAGAAGTTCTTAGCAAGTTTTTGTATTCACAAAAGAAGGGGATACACCATTCAACCCCCCCCCCTTCTGTGCATCGAGTTTCTTGTAAGTAAAGTCTATACTAACGTGTAATTTACTTCACTTACCACCATGAGATAAAGAGGAATATTAATGTATATAAAGTTCGTAACTAGTGTCATAATAAAATATATCTAAGAATATGTACATATGTGTAAGTGGTGTAATAGTAATATATGTTAGTAATTAGTATAACTATAACATATTTTTAAGTGTATATGTAATCAAACTCATGTATAAACACCCATTTTCTATAATAGTTCAAACATATAGAACTACCAAGAATTCTTCCTTTTAGAATTCCTTCTCTTTTTACAAATCAATTACATGAATTTTTAATTTGTGGTATATACAAATTAAGAATGAATCCTTTTAACTTCTATCGTTAAGTCCATCTATACCACTATATAAAAAAATAAGTTATTTAATAATAATAATAATAATCTTCAACATAAAATTTTGCATTGGAATTTCTTTAAATTATGGTTTGTTGAAAAAATAGCTAATTGTCAAGGTAATAACATTTGGATTTATCCTACATATCCTATTGCTTTGACTTTATAATTTTATCTTAGTTTCATCTAAAACAAGGTTAAGGAAAATTTGGATTTGAAGCTAACCAAAAAGCTTTTCTCAATTGGCAATTTGGTTTCACTTCCCAAATTCTCCCTGTAATAATTGTGAAATAACTAAATATTAGGTTTTGAAAATTCATTTTTCTTATTTTTAAAATTTTATCCACAAAATTGGTTGGACATTACTCCTTGGTTGGCCATAAGAGTGGACATTTGAATTGAAGTTAAATTAGTTTCTTCTTCCTTATTAACATTATCACTCACAAAATCAGGATAGTCCAGACAAGTGAATGACTAGAAGAAGGATTAGAATAAAATAGAGACCATTTGTTTTATGTAGACTAATTATTTAACGTTTTGACATTTAAAATTAGTTTTGGTTAAAGACATAAATCTTCCCTATAGTTGAAGAAACCTTAGAAAAACCTATTAATCTTCAAAATTAAAAAAAAAGCTCTTTCTCATTTTCATTATTTAGAAAAAATGATCATGCTTAGAATTTGATTTTAAAAAAAAATTTAGCACATGTAGTATGAAAACTAAACATGGAATAATTAAATGTCACTAATATAACAGTCAAACTTATCTCTTAAACTTGTCATAAACTAATTAATTAAGCTAAAATCAAAATTTTAATATAATTATTAGAAATTATTAGTTAAATTAGTGTTAATTAATTCAATTCGAACTATTTCAATTTAAGTTTAAGAGTTATGTTGAATTGTCATGTAAATAACATTTAATTAGTACATTTGTGATATAATTCATTTGTTTCATTGTCATATTTTAATCAAAGTCTAAGAGAAGGGATTTTTAAGAAAGACCAGAAAATAGAAAGTGTTTTTTAATCTAATTTTAAAGATTAAAGGTTTTTTCTATGGTACTTACACTATAGGGGAGGTCTTTGTCTTTTAACATTAGCTATTTTATGCATAAAAATAGCTACCGCCATCATAAATAGAGCAACACTCTTAGCAATACAGTGGTGGACAGAAGAAAAGAGTATTAGCAATAGAACGTCAAAGAAATTATTAGCTCTTTTGAGCACTATGGAGAGAAAAAAAAAGTCGAGTTATTTTCTCATCGTTTAAAAAAATCAAACTATTTACATGTTTGTCAATTTAAACGAACTTAATACCTAATTTAAGTCAACATTTCATTAAAGCATATTAATTATTGAAAAAATTTCAACAAATTAATGCATTTAATTATGAAATTATATCTATAACAAATTAAATCTTTGTGCATTTAATGAATTTTAAATTTTAATTAGTATTATAAATTGAGAAAAATTTTAAAGATAAAATATAATGAATCTTAAGAATATAAAGATATATATTTAATTACGATTTCATAAATATAAGAAGGCTAAAGGCGTTATCCTCCTTTTCTCAACATTTTACAAAAGGTCTAACTTAAGTTTTATCATAATTTATGATACCAAATTATACGTAAATGTTATTAACATGGAACTAAAAGAAAGATTTTTTCACACTAGTTTTCCTCTAACTTTTTTTTTTCTCTAATACTCACCATTCTTCTATTTCACCAAACTGAATTTATTTTCCTCATTTAGTAATTTTCTTATGTGGAATTAATACTTGCACTTGTCCCATCTAATTTCTTACCTTTCAATGTATGAATCTTCAAAATTTTCTAACACTCTCATCCTATCTTTCCACTTATGGAGGAAGCTTCTTGCCTCCTTCAACTCTAACAATACTATTAACTCACTTGATCTAACACTAGCCCTCATTTTCTTCCGTTTAATCCCATTTCTACCTACCCTCAAACCTCCATCTCATTTTAGCAGTTTAAGTCTTGTTCTTGCCCCTCTACTTTAACCCATTTTGCAAATCTTATTATCGCATATCCTTAAAATAGCAAAATCTCGTTCTCTATGGCTAACCCTTGAATGATTAGAATTACCACCTATATGTAGAGAATTGATATGACAATCTCTCCTAATTCTAAACCAAGTTGACTCCAAATTGTAGGAAGCCAATAGTCTCTAGAAAAACTAAGGTTCCTATTTCTAAATTCATCTAAACGTAACACCTTAGCTACTCTATACATACCTCAAAATTGTCTACAACAAGTTAGATTCTTTGTGGATAAGCAACCAAATATAATGAATATGTGGATTCATAATAATTGGAAGAAAGTAAGCTTAAGAATTTGCTCATTAATAAAGATGAACTATTTCTCTTCAAATTGATATATAAATCTTATATCTAAAGGAACTTAGAAGCTATCCTCTGGCATATTAATAGCAAGCCACATTCCATGTAGTGATAAAGATTAGGATTAGATTTAGACATACTAAGATTGAAACATATACCCATTTGGAACAATTTTTATAATGCGCATGAGTATTGGTCGATAATAAGACTGAGTCATATTACTGGCTCACTTAGCCAACTCTTGTGCTTGGATGAAACCACTATAACCTTAAAGTGAATTGGCAATGCTAAGGTGTGCATCAAAATAAACATGGATAAAGAACTACAAAATCTATCCCAATCATGAATCTCAATGAGAAAAATAAACTAATAGAGACTGAGGTGGAAATACATTACTAATGGAAACCCACCTTAATTAAATAGAGTAAACAATGGAAACTGACCAGAAGGAAATATGCTAAAGGAGAATATGATGAACTCAGGGGGTTTGACAAAGAACTAGAATATCAAGGCATATCATTCAAATGACCATCTTAACATTAAAGTACTCTAAATAAAGTTAGTGATAACAAATAAATGCTACCCTTACTACTCAGAACTATAATGTTAATAATGATGATCTCTTATTTAAGTAATGAGAAGCTTAGGGTAAGGGTAAGGAGATCATAATAAAATTCCACAAGACTATCAACACCAATGTATTGTTATATAAGAGATTAACTAGTCAATATTATAGAAAGCCCTAAAGAAGCCTCTTTAGTAGAAGCTCAACTAAATTTCCCTCCTAATATAATAGAAAAATAATATGTTGTGATAAACAAGAGGAAACAATGTAAAAAGGCTAAGAAAAAGGATCAAGAAACCTACATAACACGGTCTTAATGTGTATCATCAACTATAATGTGAGGGATACAATTGCCACTCTATAATTAGCTATTAATTGGTCACAACCTTTCTTATAGGTCTACTGAAGAATAAAATAAAAGCCAACAAACTTAATGATGATTTCAAGAGTAAAAATATAACAAGGAACTACCAAAATCAATGTAAAAGGATAATAATGGTTACTTATTGTTATATGACGTTAGGAGTATGTAAATTACATCCTTATTTTAATTTCAAATTTATTAATAAATTTAGTATAGAGCAATTAAGGGTCGATCCCACGAAGAAAGTTAATTTACTAATTCAATTTGTTTATTTAATGCTCTAATATATAACATCTTCTTTAACTAAAATTATTAATATGCAACATTAAAACTTAACAAAATGAACGTATGAACCATTTTAAAGCCACACAATTAATATTCAAGAGCTAGAAATTATTTTCTCTTTTACTAAAGTCGTAATCATCAAATGGAGTAATCTAACCTCACTCTAAAATAGGCATATATAAACTCAACAATTTTTCATGTTCAACTTAAATTTTCAACAATTAGAATATCAATTTTAGTAGATATTTCAACATCTAATTTGCTTCCTAAACTCAAACCAACTCAATTAATGAATTCACAACCAAGAGTAAAGTGTCTGAAACTTCATTCAAGTACAAAATCTGAACAAATCTTCATAATTTTCAGTTAGATAGCCCCTATCTCATCTTGTAATACTTTTAAAGTAATATTTGATTAGAAAGTTATAAATCTAGTTCAATCAAGACATTCAACTAATAGAAAAGCTTTGTAGAAACTAATAAACCATTAAAAGAAAATTTCCAGATTTGTCAAACTATATTAATCAACATATTCATATGAAATATCCAATACATAGTTCTTTTGATCATGATACATTAAACGATATTATTTTTCAAGTTGAGAAGAGATTAAACGTACATAATAAAGCACATTTAAAGGAAAATAAAAAATTTGGATAGCTTGGATGAAATCTCTAGCAATGTTAAAATCAACATAAACTTGATCACTCTTTATTTCAATTATTCATTCTTTTTTAGGGAATCAATCATTATGTTCAATGTTAAACCTCAATGAAAGTAATCCAAGTTATTAATAAGAAGTTAAATTTTACAAGTTTCACTTTAATCAACTATAAGATATATAGAAAGGAACATTAAATTGATTATTAAAAGCATAACTCTAATTCATATCATAGGATTAATAATCCTATTTAAACTATGTTAAACATAACATTTGTAATCATGCCTCCAAAGAATAATATTTTAGTTATTCATATTCATCTAATTATATTCATGTAAGATTAACCTCATCAATAAGCCAAAATTAGGAAAGATCTAAAACCTAATCAATCATAACAACAAAACTTATGAATTTAGCAAATCCAATGTAGATATACAAGGGGGGTGTTGATGTTTAAAACAAATCAAATCAAATCTACAAATAAAATATAAAATATAAAATATAAATCTAAACTAATATTCACAAGTGAACAAGCATGTTTTAATTTCAGTTTATTCATGCGATTTACTATACTTGGATCATCTTAATTATTTAACAGGTTAAGTGTAGAAAACTAGCCAGCTATCTCCTACTTGTCTCCCTTCTATTTTTAGAATTGAACCAACATAATTCAAACTCAAACAACATTATAAACTAAAAGATACATCCAACCACTAAAAATTTATTCAAAGAACAAATAAATTCCAGCTCATACAATTCATTACGAATTAATGCTTTAAGTATCACATTCATATAATCAAGGACGTCTCCATTCATATAAAGAACATGAATTAGAAATCAAAGTATTCATACATTGTATAATTATTAAATTAACTAGGTAATAAGTCAATTAATTCAAAAAATTAATAATCCAAATATTTAAACTGCATCTTTAAACTAAATTTACTAATTAGAATTAACTAAGAATAGGAAATCATAAACAAAGAGTGGAGAAGTTTCAGAAAACCCATTCAATTTTTTTGTCTTCACAAACCTCAGAGTAGCACTAAAGATTTGGAATTTCTTCCTCCACCAATCACGAACTAGCTTAATCTTAGTGGTTTGTGTATTTCTAAACACGCCTACATCTTCTCGCGCTACCTCCTTGTTTCCATCACTTTTGGCAAATTAAAATCCTCTCTAAAATCTCACCTTTGCATAGACTGCTTGTTCATCTTTCTCCTTAACTGCTTTGTTGATTTTATAGCCTCTAAAAGATCCTAAAATGTCACACGTTACTATTGTGATTTTCCACTTATCTTCTCCATTTTAAATGGATTTGGTGCTAGGTTTTTAAAATAGAGACATTGGGTGGACTAGTCTCCTTTTGTTGTTTTATATCTACCATTAACTTAATTTCCTACTAATGTTGGGTCATTTTTGGTCTATTGCGTTGCTCTAAAGATATTTTTTTAGCTCATTTTAGGTCATTAAACATCAATAGGATGACTCCAAGGATATGTTTTTAACTCAGTTTAGTTCTTCTTCCTTGTAAATAAAACAAAATATAAACCAAAATATATATCTTAAGCACAATATAAATTAATCACTAAGCATTAGGAAGTAAATATATAGTCAATCAAGAAATTATTAAGTTCGTTCACAATTAGCTTTTGGCCATCCTTACTCAAACCTAAAAATCAAAAGCAAAATCAAAACACTTCCTTCTTTTCCATATTTCCTAAGAATAGTTAGCTGATAGGTGTAGATTGCATCGTGTTTTCGTGGGTAGTTTAGTATCTGTTTAGTTGTTAATTTCATCGTTTAGTGTGTGTTTAGGTTAGAATAGTGTTAGTTAGTAAATATTTGAGTTTAAAGCGTTTAGTGGGTTAGAACATAATGTTGAGCTTCAATTTTACAGTTATGAGGTGCCTTGATGTGTTTGTTAATGTTTCAGGGCAATTGGATTAGATTTAGAAAAGACCCGAGAAAAAACCCAGGGCCATGATCGTGCAAGAGCAAGAAGCCACAATCGTGACAGAAGATTGTGACCTCGTGATAGAAGAAAAAACTCCTAGCCACGATTGTGCCACTAAGGGCCACGATCATGACCTGTGTGACAGATACATGGACAGCAGTCCTGATTTGTGTTTTTGAGGAATTTTTTCAAACCCGAAAAAGACCCTAGGGTTGCCCTAATTGAAAATACTATACAAGACCTAAAAATGTAACCCTAATGCATCTTCTACATTCTAACACTTTAGAAAGTTCAAGTGGGAGAGAAAAGAAGAGAGAGAGAAGAAGAAGGGAATCAGAGGAAGAAGAAGTGGGCCACGATGCTGCTACTTCCCGAATTAGTTGGTCTTCCAACTTTACTGCCTTCCTGGATTTTCTGATCTAAGTTCTATTTTCTTTCCATTTCATTTTTTTCATTTAATGTATAAGATTGAAATGGATTGTATGATGATAGGTTTTGGATTGTTGACGATGTTCAAACTCTTCCTATGAGATTTTGCTTTGATTTAATGTCAATACAGTCGATTTTGTGTTTTATTGATTGGGTGTTGTGATTAACTTTGATTTTAGCATATTTTAGTAACAAACCGAGAGTTGGGCCAGATAAAAATGATTGGATCGGGTTTAAGAGAGTTAAATGATCCAATATACCACGTAGTTAATCATATCAGTTTTTATGAAGAGAGATCTTATGTGAGACTAGGTAGTTTAGTAGAGAGTTCTGATCTAATTTTAATTATGGTTCGTTTGTTCATTGAGAGATTGCAAATTCCATAATTTAATTAGGGATAATGATTTAAGGCGTAGTATTATAACTTGAGAGAGAGTAATTTCCCCAATGATAGTCTAGAATCGACATCTCGATAACACATAATTTGCTAAGTTAGCATTAACGATAGGTAGAATCCCCTCTCTCATAACCTAGTAATTTTTCTTAATTAATTTCCATAGTGATCCTTAGTGTTGCTCAATTTCAATTCTTTTTTGTGTTAATTTCTTGAGATGAATTCCTACAATCAAATTCCCATGTTTATATTCTTGTTTCATTTTTAATTTCATTTTATTAATTTTTGAGCCTTAGATAACCTAGGATTAGATCAATTCACATCCTTGTGAGATCGAGCCTTCAAATACTACTACTCACAACTCATGCACTTGTGGTAATTGAGGGATATAAATTGTAAAACTCGACACCTCAATCAAATTTTTGGCACCATTCTCGAGGAGGCAAAAGTATTGTGCATGAATAAGTTCTAAAAATACGTAGGCTATCCTACTCACAAGTATATAAGGTAGTTGTAGTGATTACCCAGGGACGTCTTCCACAAAGGGGAAATTGGTTAACTTAAATTAATTTTGAATTGAAATAAAAACAATGCAATCCTAAACACTCTATATCGAGTTGTTGAGTGAAAGGTGTCAAGAAAATCACAAAATTAGAATGAAAAGAAAAATGATTCAACTAGAATCAAAGACAAATAAATTAATCAAAATGGAAGACTCTTGAGAATTAATTTCACTAATTTAATCTCCTATGCATGATTAAGGGGAATGATTGGATAGTTGTCTTACTAAAATTAACATTTGGGTTCTAAAATAACTCGAATAATGAACTAATCTACTTTCGTATTCAACAAGTTATAATCCGAATTAATTATGAAAACCTAACTAATAATTTTTTTTGAAAAATTAATTAAGTATATATATATTGAAATATTGCAGAAAATATTAATACATCTTCCGAATATTTTACACTCCCTTTCCAAAACATCCCAACTACTGACATCATGCTTATAAAAAATAACTATGCTTCTATACCATTACATTAGGAAAAGATGACGATGTTTTAAGATCATTGAAGGTTCTGGATAAAAGAAGTAAACTTCCTCCTCCTCTGTAATATGCTACCCATAGTCTTCCCCAATTAGGTTGTAATCTTCAGTGCCAATGGAAGCTTTGTTTTGCCTATAACACTTATAGGTCAGAAGGTTTTGTTTGGTTCTTCTTCCTTTACTCCTTCTTCATCTAATCAATTCTATCTTTCCTTAGGCCAAGTTTAAAGTTGAGATTCTCTTCGAACCTCATGACGTTGGATAACACCTTCCTCTAGGGGAATGGAAAAGGATCTATGATCAGGTTTCTTCCTATTTTTTCTTGAATTGTTTTTCCTTTTACAACTTATGTACTAGATTCTCCTTGAAGTGATTTACAATTTCTCTTACTTTCCTTCTGTTTATGTCCTTTGATTGTCTTGTATGCTCTTGTAATGAAACACTTAGCCTCTTAAACATTCAGAGAGGCTAGAATGTTTCGGTTACATGTTTGGTTAAATTATTCAATAAGATGAGCTCTCTGAGTTCCCATAATATTTCAGATGCTAAAACCTCTTTGGGTGATTTGATTCCACCAAGTCGTCTGAGGTTCCATTGCTTCTATAAGCCATATATACAAAGCCCCTTGGATAGGACTTGGATATGTATATCTAGGTTTCAAGGGTTTCAGTAATTGGATAGTATTTGTACTATCTCTGTGATTATGTTCCCAAGGTTTAGCCATAGACATCTGCTAGATATAGAGCCCCGTATATAGTTACTGTAAGGACATATGAAGATGAGGTGTTCTCTTGTTTCCATGTGGATATGGCATATTAGGCATGTTCTGTCCATTTGCATATACAACATTCTATCTATTGTATTTAGTCTATTTTGGATTGCTAGCCGCGATATAAAGGAAACTAGTGGGGGTAAAACCTTGCTCTAAATGATTCTATGCCATTCCACCTTTTGTTTGCTACTTATTAGAAAATCTTTAGCGGAGCCATTGGTGAGTTTATTGATAGGTTGATTCTACCAGTGGCAGTATCTAAAGAGTTTGGTTAAGGTTGATAGGGTGGTTAGGGATGCCTCAATTGTTTAAGAAAGTTCCATGTACCCTCTGTAATCATAGAGTTGAGTTTAAGTTTGAGTGAAAAGGTTTCCGGATTATTTAGTTTGTTGTAATGATGTATGAGGGGTCCCAAGTTAAACCAATTATCAAACCAGACATATGTCATTTTTCCATTCCCAATTATGCATGAGATATCTTCCTTGATTTTTCCCTTCAACTTCATAATCAAATTAAGAAAATACAAATATAAGGTAGATTTTTGAATACTCCATAGGCTTCTTTCTTTAAGAAGATAAGAGTGGAGCCATTTCAGCCAAAGGAAATTTTTATCCATAAGAATCCACCATAATCTCTTTAGGATTAATGTTTGACTTGTGATCTTGATAAGGGTTATATTCAACCCTCCTTTATCTTTAGGACAATAGATATCAAACCATTCAATTTAGCTACCTTTATTCCCATTTGGATAACTCCATAGAAAATTTTGAGGATTCTTTAAATGGTCCTAATGATTCCTTGAGACAGAAAGATGCGAGAACTCCTATAAATATAGAGAAAATTCAATATCGATTTGATGAGTTGCACTTTCCCCATATAGGATAAAGACTTGTTAACCTATGAATTGATCCTTTTATGTATTTTCTTTAGAAGTGGAATGCATTTCGCATATGTAACTCTTTTGATTGAGACTAGTAGTTCAAGATATAGAAAAGGAGCATGTTTGAATGGCATTTCAGTTGATTGAGAGATGAGAGGTTCCAAGGTAGTAGCTTTCTTGGATAGGAGGAAATGGCTCTTTATTGGGTTAAAATGTTGCGTTGAGAAATTTTAAATTTTACTAAGAGCTTCCATATAACATTGTATGAAGTCTATCGTGGCCCTGCAAAATAAAAGTAGGTCATCTACAAAACATAGGTTAGTCAAACCAATCTTCTTGTATTTTGCATAATATCTAAATTTTGGATTCTTGAGCACTTCATGCTTGATAAAAGAGTTGAGAGTCCCCTTACATAAAATGAAAAGGTAAGGGGATAAGAGGTTTGCTTGTCTTAGACCTCTTGTTGCCTTGAATGACGTAGTAGGATTTCCATTGATCAAGTAACCAAGGAAGAGGATGAAATACATTCTTTGATCCACTTTATCAATTTATAAGGAAACCCATAAGCCATCAATAATTTTTATTAAAAAACCCAACTCACATAATAGTTTGACCTATAATAGCCTTTCAGGAGCTCTTGGACAATAAGGATGTTGTGTCTGCCTTAGAGGAAAGCACTTTGGTTATTACTGATCAGTTGAGCTAGGATTTTCTTCAATATTGGAGCAAGTTTTTTGGAGATGACCTTATAGAGAAAGTAAGTGCAAGCAATAGGTCTAAATTCCCCAAAATGTATGGGTTGGAGCATATAGGAATCAAACAGACAAAGGTTCTTTTGATCTCTTTAAGGAGAATCCCCTTAGAGAAGAATTCTTTGTTTGCTTGTATTACAAAGGGTCCTATTTCACTCCAAGCTTTCTCAAAGAAATGCCCACTAAAGTCATCTAGTTCAGGAGCATTAATCCTTCCATGTCAAAAATTGCAGCTTCTATTTCTTAGTTTTCCACTAATTTTGTAAGAAGATTTAATTCAGCTGGTGTGATATGTTTTAAGGATAAAGATATGAGTTCTTTTACTGTAACATTAACATTGTTTAAAGTACCTAGAATGTCTTTAAAGTATTTGATTGCCTATTCTTGGATTTCTTGTTGTGTCTGTAGCATTGCTCCATTGTTGGATGCTATAGAAAGGATTTTGTTACAATTCCTCCTTGCTAGAATTGAGTTGAAAAAGAATTTGGTACAGTTATTCCCCAATTTAAGCCACTGTACTCTAGCTCTTTGTTGCGAAAGAGAACTATGATTATGAGTAGCCTTCAAAACTATGATATCTTTTGTTTTTCTCTTTCAAGTAGCATTGGATATGTCGGGTGAGCAGCTAGGCTAGCTTGAATTTAAAGTATGAATGGGTTTATAGAAGTAGTAATAGGCCTATGTGTAGAGTGAAGAATCTTCAGATCTTGTTTGATAGCTTTCAGTTTTTGAACATAATAGAAAAGCTTGATCCCATTGCAATTATGTTTTGCACCTTTGCTACATGCCTCATAGAACCCCGAGACATTCACAAGATAATTGTTGAATCAAAAAGGATAATGTTTGAACCCTTTTTGGAATAATTTTTCTACTACTAGGGGAGTATGATCCGAAAAGAGAGGATCTTTAAAGATTGTAAGATTGTTAGGAAAGACCTTGAGTAATAAATCATTTACTAGGGCTCCATCTAACTTTTTCCTGATGTGCTAAGCTGATTTTTTTTGTTAGACCAGGTGTAGGAATGTCCCACATACTTAAGATCAATCACCCCACCATATCTTTCAAATTAGTTGTATAGTTCCTTAAATTTCAATGTCCTTATGCCTACGAGGGGTATAATATGGAGTTAAAATCTCAACATATTAGCCAAGGATTGGATACAATGTTACTGAAGGATTTAAAGTTATTCCATAATGCTCTTCTCTGGAACTGAAAGTTGCTTGCATAAATGAATGAAATATTAATCTAAAAGTGCTCCTTCAAGAAAGATAACTTTATACGTGTAGCTTATTCATTTGAATCTAAGAGATCTGCCTTGAGTTTATCCTCCTTGGAGCAAACAATTATTTTATTAAAAGCATGAAGTTGGTGGTTGGTTATCATGTTCCAGTGGGAACCAAAACTGTCCAATTTGACCAGATTTTAAATTCTAACTTTAGTTTCTAGTTATCCAAAGATGAGAGGTTTCTCTCGCAAAACAAAGTCCTTTAAAGTTGTCATTTTAATAGGACAATTTATTCCACATACATTCCATACAATAATGGACATGATTAAAATGTTTAGCTTATGAAGCCTTTCCCTTTACCCCCTTTGTATCTCCTTCTCTCCATTGTATGGAATTCAGCATTTCCTATAGATTTTTTAGGTGCAGTGTTGCCTTTTGGAGTTTCAAGAATATGAGATTGCATAGGATTAGTTTGACTCATCATTGATTCTCCTTCATTCTTGTGCGTTGTTCCTAGAGTACTGGCAAATGTAGTTTGGTCTTCTTTAGTTTCTGTTTGAGATATAAGTGTTGTATTTGGTATTTATGGTACTTCCATCTCCATATTGCATATTGCACTAAGCTTTTTAGATATTTACATGTGTATTGTTTGACTATCTTTCTCTAGATCATTGTTCTGTTTATCCATATCCTAAGGTGGTATATACTCACTTGTTATTGGTAACAATGCATCACTGGATATCATAGGAAAAGGGTTTTTAGATGATTCCAGATGTGTAGTTGCTTCAACTGACTCGCTAAGCTCCTATGTTGGGCCCCGAACTATTTTTTTTTGTAAGCATGATTCAAATAAATTTTGTGGTATTGTTGGATAACTCATGGTAATTAGAGTTTACTATTATGTCGAGTTTAGGAGGATTTATTTGATGGATTGATAGAAATTTGAAGTATTAAGTGGAAGAATTAAGATTAAGTTAGAGTA
>JAOSBO010206638.1:0-17045 GCA_027563915.1 Erythroxylum rotundifolium | reverse complement strand
TTTAAATGTAATGCACAATAATTCAAATAATAATCAAATAATGCAATAAAAACCAATTAGTGTGACAAAAACTCTTCAAATTGATATGAAAATATATGTAAATAAATGAGTTTGTCAGTGGTGGATACACTTTTACTTGGCACATGATTAAGAATATAAGTTGTCGTGAGCGATGCATCTCCCCAAAACTAATTAGAAGACCAACAGGTGCCATCATTGACCTGACCATGTCAAGCAATGTTTGATTCTTATGCTTCACAACACCGTTTTGTTAAGGAGTTCAAGGAATAGTTAGTTGTCTTATTATACCCTTTTTCTCACAAAATTCTCTAAACATATCAGATAGATATTATCAACCATGATCGGTCTAAAGAGTTTTAATTCTTCTTTCCAATTATGTCTCAACTTCAGTCACAAAACTTTTGAACACATCAAATGCTTCATAACGATGAGCTAAAAGGTACACATACCTATAGCGAGAATAGTCATCTATTAAAGTGAGAAAATAGATAGCCCCATGACATGCCTTAACATTCATGGGCTCATAAATATCAAAGTGAATAAACTTTAGAGGTCCAAACACCCTTGAATCCTTACCAAAAGGTTTGCCTTACCATCTAAACATGACTCACATCTAGGCAACTTAACCCTAGTGAGTTTGTCTAAAAGACCTTTTTTAGCTAGTCTACTCAATCTATCTTGGCCAATGTGACCAAGTCTAACATGCCATTTAACAAATTCAGAATCAAAATCAAAATATGATATATATAAACAAAAGATGAATTATCATAACATGCATCCAAATCAAGAATAAGAAAATATCCAATGTAGCATGGTAAAAAACATTGCCATTACACAAAATATCTAATCCATTGTGACTAAAATTAAAAATGAATCCTGATTTCATTAAAGAAACAAGAGACACTAAACAACATCGCACCCCAGGTGCGTAGAGAGCATCATGGAGAAGTAACGTATTTCCTCCATGTAACTTTAGCTAATATGTCCCTATTCCTAGGACATCTTCTTCACTGTCGTTTCCCAACATGACAGTTTGTGAACCCACTGGATATTGATGAAAGTCCACATAGCCAGCTCGATCCCGAACTATGTGCTTGCTTGCTCTCGTATTTACAATCCAATTGGGAAGAGAATTAGTAACGAATGCATGAGAACAAAATTATAACTTAGGAGTAACAGGTAAGAAAGGTACCTTCTTAGGTTCAGGACAATCTCGAGTTTCGTTCCACAATTATAACACTTCACATGTGCCATGTTTTTTCTCTCCTTTGCCTATAGCCTTTTGCTTCTTGGTAATATGGCCCTTTGGTCCATTCCTTTGAGGAGGCCAAGAACCTTTTCTCTTACCTTGATTGGCTTTGTTGCCTTTGGATCCATTCCCTTCAGCAATAAGAGCCACAATGGAAGAGTCAGATGCTTTTAAGTGATCCTCTTCCATTTCGAAGTGCCTTGTTATCTTTACAAGAGTTTTGACATTCTCATTATGTGTCAAAACAAGTTTCACATTCTTCTAGTGTTCAACATTATGTGGAATAGCCCAAATCACATTCAGGACTTTTTTCTCTTCAGAGATAGCCCAGCCAGTTGCCTTAAGATCACAAACCATAGCAATCATGGTTCGTAAATGTTCAGCCATAGTACGAATCGTATTGATCTTATAGTTCATCTATTTGAGGTGTAAGGCACAAAGCCTTATTGCGGATGTTCGTGATCTTAAGCTTGTCCCACATGTCCTTAGTAGTGGAAAAATCCTCAAATTCTCCAATTAGATCGTTATGCATGAAATACAACATAGTATAGCATGCCTTACGATCCTATTTGGACCAATCTCCATAAGTCTTTAACAAAGCTTGATATTGATCACTAGCAGTATCAATATCTTTTCTGTCTTTGTCTAATAATGAAGGCGCAGTCATTATTGTAGCTAAATGTTCCGGCAATCTCGTTTATTTAGAAGATATTGAATCTTCCTTTGCAATATATCATAATTGGATCCATCCAATTTTTCAGTGGTGGACAAGTCATCGATCATGATTTTAATTGCCATATCTAGAAGTATATATATATAAATGACGTGAGGCACATTTACATTAATTAAATTATCAAAAAATAATAATTCACATTGTATGATCGAAAATTTCGCTAAGCTTATAATCATCTCATACAAAAATGAACTAGGAATTTTTATAATTTAATTAAACTATTTTAATTTGACATGTCTCAAAGATGCAAAAAGTAAACAATATATAAAACTAATTTACAACTAACACTTGATACATGTAAAGCAAAATTTACATACAAAATTATATAAAACTCATTTATATAATATTATTTTAAATATAATACAAAATTACCCATAAAACACATTTATGGAATATTTTGAACGATATTCTATGAAAACACATTCATGAATTTATAACGATTGAACTGATGCAAATCATATGGCAAAACAAATTCACATAGTAAAACTTATTTACATAATTAAACAAATTAATCTAAAAATTTTCATGAAATAATAAACAAGCAAAGACTAAATTGCTTGTTACATACATAATATCATAACACCTATCTCTCTTATTGATTTCAACGTACAAAAATGAGAGAGTCGCATAAACTTATTTTCTTGATTTAAAAAAAAACGTTACAACAGGGATTCACTTCGTTTTTTCATTCAACGTTCAAAAACCTGGAAGAGTATGTATATTTTCTATCTTCACCATGTAAGTTTTAATGTTTAAAACTTAAAAGACCAATAACTTACATTCTTCGGATCTTATATGTACGAAAATAAAATAAGTGAGGCTGTATACTTACTCTCTCTTCGCTTTCATTATTTTAACGTAAAAATGATGAAAAAGTATGGATGTTTTCAAACTTCCTTCGTATTAGTTATATGCTTAAAGAACAAGAAATAAAGTTTTCCGGTTTCCGTGAAACCAATTACAAAATAAAGCCAAAATGATCTCATGTATATTAAATGAACAACTTTCATGTGTTAAAACAAAGAACACAACAAAATATGCAAAACATTGGCATTTTTCAAGTATGATGTGAACGCAATACTAGCTCTGATACCAATGTCGATATATATAAAGGACTAACCTTTGTCCGGAAGTACTGGATTGATTTGCTATTTGCTAGTCCGCGTATCACGAACACCGGATTTATAGTGGCTACTAGAGTCACCATTAAGTCACATCTCAAATTCTAAGCCTTTGATGGTTTGCTTTACGTGAGAGAGAATGGTTGAGAAAACCTTACTTTTCTCTATTTTTTTTTACTTGTGTCGAATGATTCATCTTTTCACCCGTTAATCCTTCTGTTATAAAGGAAACAAAAAACTTATAGAAGTTATTCAATTTGCAGCTGTTTAAACTGCCAACAACTGCCAATAAAAATGAATTGCAAAATTAATTTAATAATTACAAAATACACCACTAAGTAATTTTTAATTAAACATATATAATTTATAAAGTAAAAAAACTCTGATTGTTTTAGCAGATACATATATCTTCTTTCTGTATAAATTTCATGTTCACGAATTACTATAGATTACTGATTATGGTATTGTTTATAGATGGGAAAACTAAACAATTTCATGAGATGAAATTTGCGTGGGACTTTTATCGATTACTTTCTCTCAAAATTTTCAATGATGCTTCTAATGGCTATGTTGTGGATGACATTATGTTTTTGGAGTTGAAGTTTTTATGATATAACCGTCTGGTATATATGAATCTATGTACACTGTCAAGAATGTGAGACTTTTATGGATCGATGAATAAAGACAAACTTGAATCCATGTCTTTTGCAATGTTAATGATAACCAGCTTATTCCCTCTCTTGCCTTGTGTTCCTCGGTTATTTGTTTCTCCAATGGTTAAGAAAACAATCACCTTTTTCTGTTCTTTAGAAACGTTGTATATCTTTTTCCAGAAATGGTGTATGTACTACCAAAACATATGAACTTATTTAATATATCTTCCGGTTGTTGGTTTTTAAGGAGAGAGGGAAAGGGTGGTGGACCTATTTGAGCCCAACTCGTTAAGACCCAATTACCGTTATCTTGGGCTCTGTCTATTAGACTCAAATCTATACATGACATGGGCCACTAAAATATCTTACAATCTCCCACTTGGCCTATGTGACGACTTGATGATTCAACAAAAAAACTTTAAGTGCACGCATTACATTGAATTAATCAAATCATCCTTAAGTAAATTAAGATGATTGGATCATGGTAGTCACAAGTTATACAACATGATTCATGTATCACATAATTAACTCAACTCATATAACGTTAAGTGGGTAAGTCTATAATTGTTATCTCATAGAAACAATTATTGCACACAACATAAAATGGGTAACAAGTAAACGAGCAAAAACGACTGTAATTGAATTCACAAGTGTCAAGACAATTCGAGCAAGACAATTATATGTATATATACATGTCAGAACTCTATGCTAACAAGAACTTATCTATAATGCCCATCTATTCAACATGGATAATAAATGTTTTGGGCGGTAAGCCTTTAGTTAACAAATCCTATAGCAACACCTCACTACTATAGATTTCATATCAGAATATCCTAAGGACATTCTAGTATATAATCTATAATAATGACATGTTAACTATCTCACCTTCACTTTATAATATGGCAACATATCCAACTTAATCATGGCATCAACAATATATAGAAAAGTCACCAAACACAATATTTACAAATCTTAATTTCTCATTTCATTCATTCATAATATTTTACATTGAAGTCATTAAAACCAATATTTACAGCCTTACACAAGTTCTACATGACATATGTAAACTACTTAAGACAATTATAACTCCTCAAATGCCAGCTGACAGACCTTTGAGCCATATCTTAGTCCAAAATGTGCTTCTAGAAAATCTTAGGAATCTAGGTCTCATGTCTTGTACCTTAAAAGTCACATTGTAATTTTGGATGAGTTTTGTGAACTCAATAAGTGAACCATCATTAATGATCTCACTCCAGGTTACATACAGATATCATACAACCAATCAAATTCACAACATTTCACATCACAATAAGACATAATAAGTACTATACACTTCACATACTTTCTGTCAGAACTTGTACAACCCAATCAGTCACGTTATTATGACATATCACTGTAACATCCCAACTTCAGAAACAATTCACAAGCATATGTTTCATAATCATAAATATACAATTGCAGATGCATATGAGACTCTCGATTTGTTATTATTTGTTATGACCGAGTGCCTTTCAAATACATAAATAGATACTGGCCCATTAGTCTCAGTTATAACATAAATCACGGAGCAGAGCTCTACGTGCAGAATATTGAGCTTATAGCTCTTTCAAACTGGCTACTCTGATCACAACACCTTTATCTGAGCATGCATTTTACGAAATGCATCAAATAACAAAATATGCCATGAATATCATTCACTTATGATGCACAGACAGAATCTCATATTCATTAGACCTCAATTTGACATTCAGCTTTCGTTGAGCATTTAGAATTCAGTGGCAACATATATCATTCAAACGTTAAATGCAAATATAACACTTCCAATACATTCCCGACTATTAAACTCTTCGGACTATTAAAGTCCAGAATTCATATTCAGATCACAACAGTTCAATAATTGAAAGTTAAATAGAATAAAACAAACAATCCTAGGAAGATCATCTAGGGTGACTCACAGATGCTCCCGTTAGCTTTATTGCCTTGAAGTCCCGGCAAATATTTGGATGCTGTCGCTTAATGTGCTCCTTTAAAACATATCATACATACACACATCACAATTTGGCACAATTATGAATTTATTTATGCACATTCATGTATACTGAATAAGTACAATACATGTTCATAACAATTCTGGGTTCCTTATCATTATTCTTGTCAAAATAATCATTCAAATATCAATACTCAATTTAACAATCCAGACTTGTCTAAAAATATACTTTCGAGTCTACTTTGTATGATTATTATCATCAATAAAGTGAAGTAATTTGGCAACACTTCCTTCTGGGAAATTGTTCTCCTATGTCTTCAGTTTTGAATGACACCAAAATCATATAATTTGATTCAGTATTCTATGAGTTATGCTTATAATACCACAGATGGTGTAAATTTGAACTTTTGGATACTACATGATCATACCCTCAAAGGTGTACAACTCATATCTCTCAATTCCTATATCCAAAAATTATAAAAGTTATACCAATCAAAATATAAAAGAATAAACTACAACCTCTGTGAAGACACCTTTGTCTAATTCAGCTTCTATTAGTACAGTTTATTCAATATCAACAGGACATAATTTCTATCTCGAGTAGTACTACAGCCTCAATTAAGACTCAATTTCAAGCCAGATTTTGAAAGACTTAGAGATAGAATTAGAATTCAATTTCTGGAAGAAATTTGTATCCATATGACTCCACTTTAATAAGAATTAATAATGAACTCATTTAAAAATATACAGATGAAGATATACTCAAAATACTGAAGCATGTTCAATGAAAATATTCCAATTCACTTCCTCATTTTCATCCTAAATTCATTAATTACATCTTTCCCGAATGACTTCAGATGACTATAATGGTTCAAGTCCGTCATTTAGAGGTCGGGAGAAGAAGTTATGGATAAAAAATCAAAGGATGTTTGGAACAGTTCATCATTTCTCAGAGCTTCAGAGTCATGATTGTGCACATGAACAATCGTGACTTTCTTCCTTCATCAGCAGAGTCGCGATCATGCCTTCCCTTGTTTTTCAACAGAGTCAGCACGATCGTGGTCTGCTATGTTTTCTTCCTTCTCTTTCATTCTTTCTTATCATTTTTTACTTACAACTAGATGTTTTCAGATAACACTTTCTTCTAATCAAATGTTCCTTTATGGATTAAGTGTCTAATAACTCAATTCCATGCATTTTGGTTCAGTATCATTCAAGTTATAATAAAAAATCAATAGATTGTTTTCATAGTTTGACAGAACACAATTCTCAACTTCAGTTCAATATTCAAGACTCTTAAGGACATATTTCCAATTTGATTCCTTCATAGAAAATATAGCTTTATGTCTCTAGTTTACTCTAAATCAAACTTCATCCAATTTGGATATTCACAGATCAATTTATTCGCTAAATATAGATGTGTATTCATTAAAATACTGCATATATCATACCCCAATGACTATAATCCTTCATCTTATTATTCATATCACCGAATCTACTTTGTCCTTCACCACCCACATATGCATCAACACCATTCACGCATGCATCAATCCACAAGCATGAAAATATACACCATTCACGCATGCACTCATTAACAAGCCTTAAAACCTTAACAGAAATTATTTACACTATCGCATGCACTCATTAACAAACCTTAAAACCTTAACAGAAATTATTTACACTATCATAAAACTTCAGCAAAATTTCCAGAAATTAACAAGTTTTTGGTGAAGAGAGAGACAACTGAAAACCTCAAATGGGCTGAAGTGATGCAACTTTTGTTTTATAAGGTGTAACATTAATAGATTAACCAAAAGCCAATATACATAAATGACCAAGATGGTCTTTTGGTGATGGTAGAGCAAGAAGGAAGTTTAGATGTTTTTGGTGAAAACAAAGGAAGAGTTGCAGAAACATGTTTCCTAATGACTAGGTGTCTCTTTTAAGGCTTTACACATGTCTCCAGTGCATGTGTTCCACTTATCCACCATATAAGCTACCATTTGTCTCTTAGTTATAGGTCCACATGTCACTTCATAATTTATCCATTTGTCAACTAATAATTTGTCTCTTATTTCAATATATATGTTTTTTCCTAGTCTAAAATCCCTCAATTTTTTGATAAATCTCCATAATATTCAAAATGTCTCCAAAAATTCCGAAATAATAACTATTATCACCAAATAAATTTTCAACATAAATAATCCACAATTCACATTTTATTTGCATTTATAAATCAATCATACCCAGAAAATGTCAATGAATGTATATACAATTATTTCATAAATGACAATATTTTTCACGTCATGTGCATGCTATATAATGCATGAAACGCATTTCTAAATTCTCAATAAATCTTATAAATAAAACATCCTAGGGTATAATGGGGTAATGAGATGTTACATATCTGCTATCATTAGAGCTGTACCAATATGCTCAATTAACACTTTATGTTTTTGCACTTCTTTCACAGACAAGTACTTCAAATCCATGTGTTTCACACCCTTGGAATGCTTACCATTCTTATAGAAGAAAACGACTGCGGAATTATCACAACAAATTCTTAACGGTCTATCAATACTGTCGATAATGTTAAGGTCAAAGATAAAGTTTCGCAACCATAATCCATGAACCGTGACCTCAAAGTGTGCCACAAATTCAGCCTCTATAGTGGAAGTAGTAATGACGGACTGCTTTCCACTTTTCTACAAAATTGCTCCTCCAGCTAATATGAACATATAATCGAACATAGATTTTCGTGAGTCTACACAATTGACATAGCCTGAATCCAAGTAACCTATCACTTCGAGATGGGTTGATTTTCTATATGTGATTATATAGTCCTTGGTGTCTTGTAAATATCTAAAGACTTTCTTTGCAGCTTTCTAGTGGTCCATTCTAGGATTGTTTTTATATCGACCTAGCATTCCAACAACAAAATTGATATCTGGCTGAGTGCATCTTTAAGTATACATTAAGCTCCCAACTATTGACGTATAAGGAATAGACTCCATTTCCATACATTTCAAATCGTTTTGTGGACATTGCATTTGACTAAATTTGTCCCCTTTCTGAATTGGAACTATCCTTATGGAGCACTTTTCCATTTTAAATCTTTCTAATATTTTCTTGATAACCTTTTTGAGATAATCCTAACAATCCTTGTGATCTATCATGGAATAGTTCTATTTCAAACACATAGGATGCCTTACCCCTATCTTTCATTTCAAAATTATTAGAAAGAAAATTCTTGACATCATGTAACAAAACCATATTATTAGTAGCAACAAAGATCTCATCAACATATAGGACTAATATAATGAACTTGCTCTCACTGACCTTCATATAGATACACCGATCAACAGTGTTCTTTACAAAATCATGAGACAAATGGTATCATTAAACTTAAGATACCATTGTCGGGAAGCCTGTTTCAGTCCATATATTGACTTCTTTAATTTACACACTAACTTGTCCTTTCCTGTGGCTTTAAAACATTCTAGTTGATCTATATACACTTCTTCTTCCAAGTCACCATTTAGAAAGGCAGTCATTACATCCATTTGGTAAAGCTCTAAATTATAATGAGCTACTAGGGCCATAACAATTCTTAAAGAGCCCTTATTTGAAACTGGAGAGAAGTTTGGCTTTATATTAACCTTTGACAACAAGTTTAGCTTTATACCTTTCAATGTTACCTTGTGAGCCACATTTGGTCTTAAAGACCCATTTACAATCCACTTGCTTTTCACCTTTCGGTAACTTAAACTAATTCCCAGACTTTGTTGACATCTATTGATTTCAACTCTTCTTTCATAGCACTAAACCATTTTTTAGAATTGTTACATTCCATGGCTTGTTTGAATGAGACTAGATCCTTATCAATTTTCAAGTCACATTCATGTTTAAGTGAGTAAACTTTATAGTCACTTGAAATAGCTAGTCTCCTCTGCTAATAACTTGCATTTTGTGTATGTTAATTGTGTGTGTTTTATGTTCTTTTGATATGCTTATGTGATGTTTTGCTTGTGTTTCTATGGTAATTTGTGAAGGTGATGAAATACCAAACTGATACAATTTAGAGTGAATTTGGCTAATCTAGAACTGGACAGGATTTCAACATGACCATGTTGAAGGTGACGCAATGCTAGCATATTGCTACCTGTGAATTTTGGAATTAATTACCTTGGGATTTGGGCCTGAATGACACAACCCTTTTTCTGGATGAAGCCAAGTTATTTTGTAGCCCATTGGAGCTTTATTTTGATATTTAATTGGGTCCCACTTTTTTTATTAAAAAGAGAAAAAAAACCTAGACCCTGATCAGATTCACTTTAGGAGAGATGATTTTTACAATCAACATTAAAGAGGGGACGACGGCAGTAGCTCTTGGTGGGGGAGATTTTTTATAATCAGCTTTAGAATAAAGAAACAGCGGTAGTAGCTTTTGTGGATGGGGGGAAAAGACAACGACTCTCCTCCAAAAATATTGTCTTTTAATATTGCTCTGTGTGGCTATCCTTTTAATCTAGACAAGGTATCCTATGTTTGATATATGTAATTCGTGAGACTCCTTTAGCCTAGTTGCTTTTGTTTATCTCTTATGTTTGTTTGATCTTTGTGCTTTAATCAATTTATTATCGTCATATTTGTTGATTAATGAGGCCTATTAATTGATTGACTTGGTGATAAATTGCCGAATAGATTAGTTAATTCGTGAATGCTATCTATCGAAGTAACGAATTAATTTCAATTAAGAAATTAATGAAATTAAATAGTTTAGTCTAAATAGATTGCGACTTTTCTGATTCTGTTGGATAAGACAAAGGTCCATTAGTGCCTACTGCTGCCATAAGGAGCTTTTCTCGGGAATAGTCTAATTGATTAGGGTAATAATCTACGGAGCTTTACTCGGGGTTATCAAATAATTACGAATGGATTAGTTGATATGTGTTGTTCACTATCTGCTATAACTTGTCTATAAGAATGAAAGGAATTTATATTTTTGAGTCTATGATCGAATTACACTGTCAAACGAAGTAGTACCTTGGTGAGGCTTTTCTTTATATTGTTTTCAATCTTTATTTTTAATTTCCTTCTGCGTGATTCTGTATTCTAAAATTAGTCATTCTTAAATCAATTCTTTTTTATTGTTTCCACAAAAATAAACAAATTGCTACATTGGTCTCTGTGGTTCAACCCTATTCACCACTTTGCTCGTTTAAGTATTCTAAAGTAGGAATTTATTTTTACTAGTTTGACAAGCTACCAAATTTTGGCGTCGTTGCCAGGGACTAGTGTTTAAGTTTTTGTTTGTTTGTGTGTGTTGCTAATCATTTTTTCTAGTTGTTTGCATGTGACATTGTGTTTCTACAGGTGATTTATTATTTGATTCAGAGATAGAGGAGATAGTAAAACAACTCAGGAAAGCTACTAAATTGCGTAAGAGACAAGCTTCTACTTCAACGCAAGTCTTGCCTGACCAAATTGAGAATTAGTCTGCCTTTGAGACTGAGTTATTGGAAGATTTTGAAGAAGCAGCAATGGCAAATCAGCAACCTATTCTACCTATGCAACCAGCCAGAAATCGAGCTTCTGCAACTCTAAGGGATATGCTTGCACCACCAGTAGAGGATCAACCTCTATGTATTCAGTATCAGGCTACAGATGATGGGTTTGAGTTGAAGGTTAGGTTGATTTAGGCCTTGTCAAAATTTCACGGGTTACCTTCTGATGAATCGAGCAGACATCTCAAGGATTTTCATGTGGTATGCTCTATATTCAAACCGAGAGGCATAATAGGGGATCAGTTGAAACTGTATGTTTTCCTTTTTTCTTCAGAGAGCGCAGCTAGAGACTGGTTATATTATCTTTTGCCTGGGACAGTGGATACATGGCCTGATATGGCATGGTTATTTTTCGAAAAATACTTCCCAGCATCCAGAGCTGCTAGTTTGTGCTGAGAGATCTGTGACATCAAACAAAGAGATACAGAAAATATGTATGAATATTATGAGAGATTCAAGAGGCTTTGTGTAAGTTGTCCTCAGCATGGAATTACATAGCAGCTCCTTATTCAGTACTTTTATGATGGGATGTTACTAAAAGATAGGAAGATTCTTGATGCTATTAGTGGGGGAGCCATAGTGAACAAGACGTCTCAGGAGACCAAAAACTTAATTGTAGCAATGGCCACAAATCTTCAGCAGTTCGGGTATCGTTTGGAGATACACACTCACGGTGTCCATGAGTCCCTATTTGTCATATTTATGGATTTCAGGGTCATTTTATTGATGCTTGTCCGACTCTGCAAGATGATATTGTGGAAGTTGACATCAATACAATCAATGATAATTATTAGTCTTAGAGAAAATATGACCCCTATTCGAATACTTACAACCCAGGATGGAGGGATCATCCCTATCTGAGATATGGGAATGGGCAGCAAGGTCAGAGTAGTCAGTAGTGTCAGCCTCAACAACAGCAATAGCAACAGCATCTGAGACCTAATTATGGTGATCGAATTTTCACTTTAGAGGATCTTATGTCACAGTTGACTACAGCTCAATTGATGACCAATACACAACTACAGAGTTTGGTCCAATTTCAGATTAATTCAGCCCAATTTTAGGCTTAGACTAATAAAACTTTTCAAGAGTTGAGAGAGCAAATTAGTCAACTGGCTGCTGCACAAAATCAAGGGAAATTGCCTTCTCAGCCTATTGTCAATCCTAGGAAGAATATCAGTGCCATTACCTTGCGTAGTGGAAAAGAAATTAAAAGTGCTGGAGGATCGTAGAAACTTCAACCTGACTATGTTGAAACTGTCAAGCCAAAAAAAGAAGCTAAAATTGAGGAAATCGTGACAACTAATCGAGAAAGGCCACCGCTTCCATACAGGTTGGCCAAGAAGAAGCAATTGCAGAATGATGAGGAGACCTTAAAGATTTTTGAGTAAGTGGAGATCAACATCCCCCTTCTCACGTTGCTTAGACAAACACCAAGGTAGTGCAAATTTTTGAAAGACTTAGTTACTAGCATAACCAAGATGAGAGGCAATCAGTGTGTGGTGATGAGTGAGAACATCTTAGCAGTGTTGCAGGGCAGGTTACCAATAAAGGAAAAGGACCAAGGTATGTTTACCATTTGTTGTAAAATTGGCAATGTTGGTATAGAATAGGCTATGTTAGATTTAGGGGCTTCTATAAATCTTATATTATTTTCTATTTATACTACATTAAATGCTGGTCCGTTGAAGCAAGATCATGTGATTTTAACACTAGCTGATCGCACCACTAGGTACCCTGAGAGATTGTTGGAGGATGTTTTAGTGCAGGTAGATGATCTAGTAATTCCTGCAGATTTTTACGTGATGAGAATGGAGGATGAGGGGTCACTTGCGTCTAGGATGATGTTGTTAGGATGTCTATTTTGAGCACTTCTAGGACAAAAATTGATGTTCACAGGGGGACTTTAACTATGGAGTTTAATGGTGCCAAAGGTACATTCAATATTAATAATGCCATTAAGCATCCTGTTGATTATTGTATAGCTTTTTCTATCGATTGTATTAACCCCTTGATCGAGAAAGTTCTTGAGTTATGTGTTGATAATTTTTGGCAGGCTGCGATAACTGATAACATTACTCTTGCGAAGTTATCAGAAATCGAGACTGAATGGGTAGTTCCGATTGCAGGCATTATAAGCTACATCCAGCATGTTATAGTAGCCACTGAAGATTGACGGCAACAAATTACTCCCCTCCATTCTTCAACCACCAACATTGGAGCTCAAAGCATTACCTGCACACCTCAAGTATGTCTTTTTAGGAGATGTTGAAACATTACCTGTGATTGTCTCCCACCAGTTAAGCAGTTTGGAGGAGGAGAGGCTTATCCGTGTCCTCAGGGAGCATAAAGAAGTTATTGGATGGTCGATTGCAGATATTAAGGGAATCAGGCCTACCATCTGCATACATCGAATCCTGTTGGAGGATGATTGCAAACCCAAAAGACAACCTCAGCGTCGATTGAATCCACCAATGATAGAGGTTGTAAAAAAAAGAGATACTAAAATTATTAGCCGCAGACGTGATCTATGCTATTTCAGATAGCATGTGGGTAAGCCCAACATAGGTAGTTCCTAAAAAAAATGACATTACTGTTGTTGAAAATGAAAAAGGTGAATTAAGACCCACTAGAGTTCAAAACGGGTGGCGCGTATGAATTGATTATAGAAAATTAAATGCTGCTACCCGTAAAGATCATTTTCCCTTACCGTTTATTGATTAGATACTTAAGAGACTTGCAGGTCATTCTGATTATTTTTGTTTAGATGGTTTAGGCTTTCACTAGATTCATATAGCGCCTAAAGATTAGGAAAAGACAACATTCACTTGTCTGTTTAGCACTTTCACTTACAAACGCTTGTCATTTGGTCTTTGCAACGCTCCGGAGACATTTCATAGATGTATGGTAAGTATCTTTTCTGATTATATAGAGGAAATTATTGAAGTTTTCATAGATGACTTTACTGTGTACGGAGATTCCTTTACATCTTGTTTAGAAAATTTGAGGAAAGTGTTAAAAAGATGCATTGAAAAAAATCTTGTGCTTAGTTATGAAAAGTGTCACTTCATAGTTGATCAAGGCATCATATTAGGATATATAGTTTTGGCTAGGGGTATTGAAATGGATAGATCAAAAATTGATGTGATTAGCTCGCTGCCTTACCCCGCAAATGTGCGGGAAGTATGCTCCTTTCTTAGTCATTTAGGTATTTATAGGCGGTTTATCAAAGAATTTTCGAAGATAGCTCATCCAATGAGCAACCTTCTACAGAAAGATGTGTAATTTGAATTCAATGAAGACTGCAAAAAAGCGTTTGATATTTTGAAGAAAAAGCTGGTTACTACGCCTATCATTAAACCACCGGATTGGAACCTCCCTTTCGAGCTGATGTCTGATGTTAGTAACTACATTGTAGGAACAATTCTTGGGCAGAGGATAGGCCGTGACCCTCATGTGATCTATTGTGCATCAAAGACATTGGATAGTGCTCAACAAAACTATTCAACCACTAAGAAGGAGATATTTGCTGTGGTCTTTGCACTAGAGAAATTCTGAACATACTTGCTTGGTATGAAGGTGATATTGTATTCAGATCATGCCGCTCTTCAGTACTTGATGAGAAAAAGGGATGCGAAGCCAAGACTTATTCGATGGGTTCTTTTATTGCAAGAATTTGACATTGAGGCCAGACATAAAAAATGGAGCAAAAAACCTAGTTGCAGATCACCTGAGTAGGCTGAACAACACTTTTGGAGATGATCTGGTCATTACTGAGGAGTTTCTTGATGAACAGCTATTTGTGATGACTTCAACATGGCCATGTCGAAACCCATGGTATGTGAATTTGTTCAATTTTATCACCCAGAATGGATACCCAGATGGTAGCATATCTGCTCAATGCCATAAATTAAAGAATGATGCCAGGTATTACATTTGGGATGATCCATGTTTATGGAAAATATGTTCTGACCAGATTGTGTGAAGGTGCGTACCTGAAGCTAAGATTGCTTCCATATTGCAATTTTGTCTTGCATCTCTTTGTGGTGGCCATTTCGGCCCTAATAGGACAGCTAGGAAAGTGCTTGAATTTGTTTTCTACTGGCCTGACATTTTTAGAGATTCTTATGCATTTTGCAAAGCATGTGATAGGTGCCAAATGACTAGTAACATAGGCAGAACAAATGAAATGCCTCAAACCTCGGTTATTGTTTGTGAAATATTTGATGTGTGGGGGATTGATTTTATGGGCCCTTTTCCATCGCCATTTGGTTTTTAGTATATTTTGTTAGCTGTCGATTATGTTTCAAAATGGGTAGAGGCAAAAGCTACTCGAACTAATGACTCTAAGGTTGTTGTCAATTTTGTGAAGGCTAATATCTTTGTCAAGTTTGGCATTCTGAAAGCAATCATTAGTGATCGCGGGACTCATTTCTGCAACAGAGTGTTTGCTGCATTACTAAAGAAATATGGAGTTGTGCACAGGAACTCCATGGCCTACCATCCTCGAACCAATGGATTGAAGGAATTGTCCAATCGAGAGGTAAACAGTAATTTGGAGAAAATTGTGAATTTCAGCAGGAAAGACTGGAGTTGGCGCTTGGATGATGCTCTTTGGGCTTACTGCAGTGCCTACAAAACACCATTAAAGATGTCTCCTTATAAACTTGTTTATGGCAAGGCCTGTCATTTGCCAGTAGAAGTTGAGCATCGAGCATTCTAGGCTGTGAAGCGGTGCAACATGAATTTTGATGCTGTTGGGCAACAAAGGAAGTTGAAGATTCAGGAATTGGAAGAACTACGAAACCATGCTTTCGACAACGCTGTTACATATAAGGCCAAAACTAAAGCTTTTCACGACAAGCAGCTTGCTGAGAAGAAGTTTAAACTCGGACAGAGGGTACTTTCATTTAATTCGACTTTGAAACTTTTTGCAGGGAAATTGCGATCCAAGTGGATTGGACCTTTTGCAGTCACAAAGATTTATCCTTACGATGCTGTGGATATTCAAAGCAAAGAAACAGGAAAAAATTTCAAGGTGAATGGCCATCGTTTAAAGCCATTTTATGAAGGATTTCAGCCTTATTTCGTTGAAGTTAACTCTTTGAGTGCACCTCCCTATAACTGAATAGGGCCCGTGTCGAGCTAACGACATTAAACAAAAGTGCTTCTTGGGAGGTAACCTAAGGTTTGTTTTCATTTTGTTCTTGGCATTTTAATTTTTAGTTTTCTTGGCATTTTAATTTTTAGTTGATCATAATTCTGTCAGGTTCTTGTTTTTTGACATTTTCTTTTTGAATTTTGTGCCAATGAAAGAAAAAAAATCTGGCTAATTACATGTTCTGCGTAAATACACAGACAACTTTAAAGATGAGCCAACCAGCAGCAGTCTAGCAAGGTGGCATGGTTGTAATTTTGACCATTGTTTTAAACCAAGTGTGGGGAGGGTATTTCAGTCTATCCAGATTTACAACCCACAAATGCCCCAAACCTTTTTTGCCGCCCCACCCATCTGCGTCGTCCACCCCGCCACACCACCTTGACACTCCACTCGCAACCGCCTAGTTCTGACAATCTTTCCACCATCACCTTAGCGCGTCACTTAGAGAAGCTTTCTCTCACTCTTTACTCTTTACAGTTCTTGTCTTTCATTTGCTAACATTGAGGACAATGTTTAGTCTAAAGTGTGGGGAGGGGAAAGTTTCACTTGTTTA
>JAOSBO010206607.1:0-17052 GCA_027563915.1 Erythroxylum rotundifolium | reverse complement strand
GACTGCTATTTTTGTCTGATTGTATATAGTATTTTGGGTTAGTGATCAGAGTGACTTTCAGACTGAGATCACTAACAGTTGTATAAATTGTTGATTTGGATGAAATGAAAGGGAACATAGTTTGGTTTTAAAAGTTTCAATTTCATATTACTGTTTTATCATTGGGATGCCATGTGGAGTTTAGAGTTGTTTTTCTATAGTCCTCTCTTATCGTAGAATATGTACCGGAATGACCTATGGGTGTTCCGGTGGGTACTCTACGGTAAGGGGGTGCTACAGTTAATCATCACAGATAACTTGTTGTTTATTGCAACATTAATTTATTACAACTCAACTCCTTTTGTCTTACCTTTACCTCGTTTTCTAATACTAGTATTGGAACCTGAAAACAAAAAGTTTACAATAAGAAAAACACACTAAACATGTAATGAGTAATTTTAGCATTGATGTAAATATGTTTAGTTAACAATAACAAACCTAAGGGTCCCTCATGACTAGTAGATGATGTTGGTAAAGGTTGTTACTGACTTTCTTCATTTGATGATACATTTTTTGGTTGTTCTGTGGGAGGAACATCTTTAGTCAATACCACCCTCTTTGCTTTGTTTCAACTAGGTGCCATTATAATGAACCTTCATAAATCAAAATATGAACATAATGTATAATCTTAACTCAAACATAAAATTTTCAAATGAATATAAGGAGATCAGTAGTCAAATACTAAACATTCAGCATAATATTCCGCAAAAACATAAGTTAAATATTTAAAAAATGCATCTACTTATCATAAATTAACATAAGTAAAACATCAAAAACATAAGACAATTATGATTATACCATTTCAAAAAATACAAAAAAAATATTTACATTTAATCTTCATGGTCAAGAATTTGAAAATCATCATCATTAAGTACATTATTATTGGATTCTTTCTCACTAATATATTCAAGCAAAGTATCGTCATTTTCATTTAAGTCATCCTGAGTATAGTCTTCTTTTGTTTGTAAGATAAGATGGGCTTGGACTTCATCTAGTTAAACTATGCTTGGCTCAGTATTAGTTGGACATTTAAGCTTGGACATTTATGCTAGTAATATGCCGATTCACTCTCATGTCAGTTATATCAAACCATTTACTTTTAAGTAGAACAACCTTCCTATCCTTGATGTAGTGCAGCTCTATTATTTTAAAGATAACACCGTAGAAATCAATTATTTCGTCATCACGACATCCTTTAATGATAACCCACCATTTTGACTTCTAACTCGACTATCTCAATCTTGTATGTGAAATCTCACCCCATTAACAATGCAACCTATGTATTTCGTCCCACAAATATGAGGCTCATATGCCAAATTATATAATGTTGTTTCCGCTTCTGGCACTTTACGGTTATGTAACCTTATCATCTGTACAACAAATTTAAAATAAATATAAGGATGAGACATATTCTCATATTTTCATAATATGTAATGAATATGAAACTTACTGGATTTCAAAAACCATGATTCAAACTTCAGCCTATGTCTTTCTTCATCATTATTAATCCCTTTGCTACGAATTGTGTATTTGTGCTCTCTACACCAAAAGAGACAATGACAATAAGATCTCAAAGTAAATGAAGAAAATTGTAATATCATTTTTTGAATGAAAAAGAATATATGTACTCCATGTAAGTGTTGACTTTCTTGCAATTTTTCAAAATATACCAATGGGCGATATCAAATTCGTCTTTAGCTAACTCCATATATTTATGCACACCAAGTGGCCTAACTTTTTGGGAGAAAATAAACAACCCACCATTGTCATGGAAGTCAAAGTTACGTTCTGGTCTATTAAATCTTGTCTCCACCTCAGTTAAGTTCATTGAACAAAAAGTCAAGCATTCATTTGCTATATTAGCCTCTGTAATACCCTCTGGTCGACCTCTATTACGTACATAATGCTTAAGAGAGCATAAAAATCTGAACATATACAACTATAATCTTAGGAATTGTTACAAAAAAATATCATAGAAAACACTTTTTGAATTTAATATGAATTACCTTTCAATAGGAAACATCCACCAAAATTGAAATGATCTACAAATTTTTACTTCATAAGGTAAGTGAATTGTCAAATGAACCATAACATTAAAAAACGATGCGGGGAATAATAGTTCAAGCTTACATAGAATCAATGTTATGTCTTTTTCCAATTTATCAAGCTATTCGACTTTAAGTGTCTTACAACATAATTGCTTAAAGAACTCTCCAACTTGTCCTAAAGCAACAGACACATCCTTCGGTAAACATCCAAGTATTTCTATAGGAAGTAATAGTTACAAAGTACATGACAATCATAACCTTTCAACCCTGACACTTTTCCCTCTTTAACATTCACACAGTGACCTATATTAGATGCAAAACCATCAGGAAATTTGATTGATTGGAGGAACTGACAGAGTGATTGTTTATCACTTTTTGACATGTTGTAACAAGTAGGGGGAATAAAGTATAAGCCATCATCTCTTCTTTTCAAGTGTAAATCCTTTCTAATATTCATGTCATCTAAGTCTAGTCTAGCCTTAATTATGCCTTTGGATTTCCTATCAATTTCGATGACAGTCCTTAAAATGGACTCACAAATGTTTTTCTCAATATGCTTGACATCAAAATTGTGCCTTAATAGTAATTCCTTCCAATATGGTAAGATGAAAAATATGGTTTTTTTTAATCCAATTCAGCTTGAAATCATTTCTCTTACGCTTTATATTACTTGGGAGTTTGCCAGGTGTAATGTCAACCAAATATATAGCTGGTAAGCAATGTCATCACTCGACAACTGCATTTGAGCTTCACCCAACTCAACTGTGGCATTAAATTGTTTACTTCTTCACCATCTATTCCTATGTTCTAAATAACAACGATGACCCCTATAACATATTTTACTTTGTAACCTTTTTTAATATGATTGATGATTACAGGAAGGACAAGCCATATACCCTTTAGTGCTCTAGCCAAACAAATTCCAATAAGTTGGGAAATCATTTATAGTCCAGAAAACAGCATCATGCATTGTAAATGTTTTTCCTTCAACAACATCAAAAGTTTGTAATCCAAATTCCTATAGATCGTTTAAGTCATCAGTTAATGGTTGCATATATACATTGATGTCCTTATCAGGAGTAGTAGGTCTTGGAATAAGTAAAGACAACAGCATAAAAGGCTCCTTCATACACTTCTATGAAGGTAAATTGTATTGGACTAGAATCGCTGGCCACATGCTATATGAATTACTCATATTACCAAAAAGAATAAATCCATCTGAGGCCAATCCAAGGTGAACAATATGACAATCTTATCCAAACCATGGAAATTTTCTATGAAGCTCTTTCCATACCATTGATTCTGCGTAAAGATTTATAATGTTACCATCAATGTGTTTCTCTTTATGCCACCTCATATTTGTGGTTGTTTTGTAGATATATAAAAAGTCTTTGTAATTGTGGTTTAATAGGAAAGTATTGAAGGATTTTCATCGGTATCTTTTTCCCTCTCCCATCATCACCCACCACCTTGACGAACCAAAAATAAGGCACTCCTGAAGTTCTTTACTTTCTTTCCAGTAAAGAACATAGTAATACTTATAAGCATGAATTCTAATATATCACAATCTAAAGTCTCTTAACAGTTTTTTCGCATCATAGTATGATTTTGGAAACTTGTGTCTGATAGGAATGCATCGTTTAGTAAGTCAATTAACATGTCCAAGGACTTGTTACTCCATTTATTATAAACCTTCGAAAGCAACAACTTCATAACAAATGATAGTTGAGAAAAATTAGAGCACCCTGGATATAATTGTTCTTGAGTAACTTTCAAAAACTTCCTAAAATTATCTTCTATAATACTACCAATTATGTTAGGCATTCCTATTTCATTCATAGTCTCAATTTTGACAATCATCTAACATCTCATCAATCCCATCATCACCATCATCATTCACATCATAATCATCAACATCATTATTGTAACTGTCATCATAAGATATACCGTCAATTCTAATACAACTTGCTTCCTTACGTTCACCATAATAAAGCCATGGACTATAAAATTTGTCTATGTCTCAAATCAGCAAGTGATTATATACTAAATCTTAACTTTGGAAGTCCACATTTAAGCAATTAATGCATGGAAAATGAATGCTACATTCATCACCCATTTGAACTTTTACAAATTAAATGAAACTCTTAGCTCCTTCTACATATTTAGCTGACCATTTTCGATGACACATCCAACTCTTATCCATTTAGCTATATAATAAAAGAATATAATAGAGTTATAACATGCATTTTTTGTTTTACATTACTTTTAAAAAAAACCTATGTTTAATATTACATGTAGTTAACAAAATTGTATCAGTTCATAAGCACCAATTAAGAAAACAATATACAACAAAATTAAATGACAATTGATATATAAAACAATATTGGTAACTACTAATTTGAATACCTAAAGATATCACACGGGTTCTGTAGTTTTGACTCCAACCAAATAAAGAAACATAAAATCTGCAAATAAACCCTATACACAATCAACTATTAAATATAAAATATCATCTTAATGGTATTATAGAATCATATTTAAAGCACAACAAAGGATGCTTAGCCATTTGATAGTTACTTCTCAATCAAACGTAGCTCAATGAACTTACTTAATGTGTAAAAAGACCAAGTCTTATGCTAATAGAGTGGAGTTGTTGTGGACTTGGTATCTTTAATTCATTTAAGACTATACATTTATTGATTTGTCAACGAAGAAAATGAGAAGGGATGTCAAGAATAATGATTAATGTCTTTTTCTCAATAAACATATAGCGCATCATGATGCATTAGATATATAGGGGAGTTTCTTGTCATCGAGTAACGCTATTGTCAGGTGTGAGTGCATTACAATTTGCTTTTGTTGGCTTCTATTTTCTTTCTTTTTTTATGGTACAAAGATTGCCTTCTTTGTTCGAATGTGGTTTAGGTATTCTTTATATTGTTCGAATTTGCTATGTGTATTCCTTAGCCCTACAATATGTTTATTTGTAATATTTAAATAAATCATTCACACCAAAAAATTTTATTAATTAATTTAAAAATAAATAAAACCATTATGCTCTTATGAAGAATTTTTATATTTTTAAGTATGTTTAATGCTCGTAATAGGTAAAACTCTCATCTAAATCATGCGTAGTGTATTTTTTTGAAAAATTAAAGAAATATTAAAGAGTGAGTATACAAGGCTTAGGCCTAGGTCACCACAGGTAGGCAAATGTAATCTTCTAATAGTTACTCACTTATAAGAAAGCAATCTATAATGAATTGAATCTAGACATCATTCACTTTATGCTTACAAGATTAAGATGCGCGGGATGTAAAATAAGAAAACTATAGGCATGGTTTTATTCGGTAGCTCTTCCTATCCATTTTAGTATGTTCGCTTAGAAAACTCCCTAGTTATGTATCCATCTTACCTATAGTCACTCCTTATCATTAAAGAGTTTCCATAATCTTTTTGCTAGGAGAATTTTGTTTAAGATCCACGAAACTACTAGAATTTTGTTAGGAGAATTTCCAACTATTTATTTTACTTTTGATGAGTTGGAGAGATTGCCACTATAAAATAAATTTTTCAAAAGTCTTGGTTACTCATATTGAACTTTACAACTTTAAAAAATCTTCGTTGCTCAAATTCATAATCTACCAATCGATTCACAGTTAACAATCAGCTAGTAATCACCAATACATCAACTACCAATCAATAAATGTCTAGCTAACTTTAGGAGGAAAAATTTTGTAACTTTTTCGAAACTTGTTTACCAAACCTATCTAGAGAGGACTTTCATCGAACACCTTATAAGCATAACATATCTCAAGTCTTCTTCAACCATTCAATCTCTCTGTTGCCTTTCTTCACCATCATTAACACATTCAAACAAGTCTATAACAAATATAAGCAAACATCTCAACAATTAATCCTAGGTTTGAACCCTCTTCATTGCATTTAACAAAAAAAATGATAAACGTAAAATAGACCAGAACAATTTTGCTAAGTTCATACCAAGTTGAGTAACACTGAAAGGAGAAGATGGAGGACAACAGCATCTTAATAGAGAAACCTCTACCACTAATGGATGAAGAGCGAAAAAAATGGCGAAACAAAAAGTCAGGAGAGAGGAGGAAGAAACACGACAGGAGGTAGAGTGGGGAGCGATTTGGGTTTAATTTTTTGGAGATTGGGTTGACGTCATTTACTAACGACTGTAAACGATGTCGTCATCTCACTTAATTTTTTTTTTGTTGTTGCAACATTTGACGACAAAATTCAGATTTGTCATGAAATGCCCAACATTTACCTACCGTATTATAGCTTGGTCGCCAATACAAGGAAAAAAATTATGATGAATCAATATGGAAAAAAATTATGATGAATCAATATTTCATTGCAAAATCTTAAAATGTTTCTACAAAAACATAATAACATCATAAAATGCACAACATTTTGCTACCAAATTGATAAATCATCACCAATACTATGTAACTTTTTCAATGATCAAAACTTTCGTCGCTAATTACTCTAATTTTGCTACCAATTATGCAAAACTTTGTAAAAATCGAAGCATTTTCCTTCTTAATCAACATATATGAAATTTTCTATTACCAACAACAAATTGAAAATTTTGTCTTTTAAACTTACATATGGAGTTTTTCTTGATTTGCTTAATTTTTGGGAATTACTATTCTATATTTTTAATTTGGTGGATAAACAAAATAAAATAGGAAAATTTTAATAAATTATCATCTTCTTTTTGTTATTAACTGAATTAATAAGGATTGCAAACCAAATTGCAACATATACCCTTTAGCCCTTAATCTATCATTATCCTTATTATTTGCATAAAAAGATACATTTAATGTAAATGTATCTTTTCGGTTTTTGCGACGAAGTAATCTTCTCACTTAAACGTGCAATTGTTCTTCACTTGCTTAATTTGTTAGAAATAGTTTTCTAATTATATTACAATGTCTTGTTAAATTATTATAATTTAGTTCTTCTAAATTACAAAAAATAAAATGTATAACTTTATTAAATCCGTTTTTTGAAATTATAATAATGAAATTGTATAATTTTCTAAAAATTGTAAGTCAATTATTATTTATTTGAACGATCAACAAATTAATTTGTAAATATTTTTCAGTTGAATAATTTAATTTTAAATTCAAATTATGTTTTATTTGGAATAAGATAATAAATTTATTAAAAATTATTTATGAACCTGTAGGCTTTGCCGACGAACAATGTATTAGTCGCTACATCTGACGTTTGTTGACCAAGTACAACAGATAGCAAATTAATTAATACTGCTTCAAAATAACTACAGTAAAGAATAAACGACATCGGTTACCTTAACAAGAAAAACAATGTCGTTTTTTAAGAGATTTTCAAGAAAAAAACATAAAAAGCTACTCTATTCTCATTCAAGCCGTCAACATATCTCCAAATCCCCTCTTTTGTTTTTTCATCTGTATTATTGTCATCACCGTCGAAGAACCATTATTGACTGAATCGGTATTATTATTTTCTTATATTTTTATCAACGAATTTATGTTAAGTTTAACTTATACCTTTAGGTGTTTATTGTGAATTCTTAATTATGAATTTGATGTATGAATTCTTTTTATGGTTGTGTTTTAAAACCGATTTACTGCCTATCTTTGTTTATGTCTATCTACCTTTGTTATTTGTTATGGTTGTGTTTTATTTGTTATATCTTTGATGCATTTTACGGTAGTAATATATTTCTATACATCAAGAACATAGTCATGTCTATTTTACTTTAAATTCTAAATTTTGCTTATGATACAAACCGCACAATAGATTTTTAAAATTTTAGTAAGGGTAACTTTCATATCATTAGGCACATTAAAGATGTATAAGTGATAAACTAGACTACATTCACTTATCATTAAAATTGAAGTTGAACATATCATGATTTAATTCTAAATTGACATTTGCAAATTAATCAAGGAATGTTGACATGAAGACTAGTTCTGGATTGCCCCAATTCATTCCATTGGGAGGAATGTGGAAAAATTGTCCCTCCTGAAAAATAAACAATGCAAAAAAAAGTCCATTTTATACACTAATCATCGTTTGCCTTCCATGGCCAATCTTCTGCTTCAATTTGTTTAATATCATCTGAACAACGTCGTTTTCCTTATTATTTACATCTCGTTTCCTTTTATGAATCTATTATATATATTCACATTTGATGTCATATAGTACATGTTTTTTTATGCTTCCTTGAGTCTCAAAGATAGCATGTATACCCATAGAGGTGGGAACGATGTCACAACATTCTGTAAAAGATTACAAAAAATAGTTTTTTTGGAAAATTCGTCAATTCTATAGACTTCTTCTACTCATTCATGTTTGCATGTCACTCCAATTTCGGTTCGTTTAATGGTTTACTAATCTGACAATATATAACTTCTATACTAATTGTGTGTTAGGTAAATCGTTTCATATTGGTAGTTCGTCTGGGGACTCATTCACTGTATCCTCTATAAGTTAAGCTATGGCGGAAAAGCTTTTACAAGAGGGTGTGAAAAACCCTACACCTGAGGGAAGAACTATTACTCTTTCAATTGGTGCCTTCAAATGTGCAAGGACCGTTCTCGGGAATCCAGACATCAGGGACTCATTTACCTTTATCGACTCTCATGTCAATTGGATTCCAAATAAATAATTATATCATTTTCATTTATTGATGCAATCAACTAGACTCAGCTTTAAAGTTAATTTATTGTTGTATTTGTAAGAATTTGTCAAACAATCTCTCCACTAGTTAGGGGTCAAATTGTATACTATTGACTGTGGACTATTATTATTCTGGTTCTATGACTGCATGAATTGTTAAACTTCTAATTCAAAGTTCGTACTACTCCATATATCATATTATTATATTGATAAAATAATATAATTTTTTATAACTAATTTTTGCATTGTTTAAAACTTGTGTGTGTGTTTTTTTTCAATTGTAAACATTCAAAACAAATCTCCAATAAAACATACCTTAACTATGATAGATTATAAAAATGTTAGTTAACAATTTTGAAAAATGTCAACCACATGGTGAAGATTTTCAGAAATTGTCACCCAATGTGTAACCTTTTGTAACGACTCACAAAATTTGTCACCAAATATTGACTTTTTGGTCACACTTCAAATTATCATCACCAAATGACAACTTTTAGCGACAATATCAAAACTGTAGCAAAATCCAAACGTCGCGATTACTGACGATTTCGCAGAATCGTCACCAATTGTGACCCTTTGGTGATGATTTCTCGGATGAGTCACCAAATGTTTGACAAACTATGCTGACGATTTCTGAAAAGTATCACCATAAGTTTATTTTGCAACAAATATCTGAAATCGTCACCCATTGTGCATCATTTTATGTCGATTAAGATGTTAATCATTTTGCGACGATTTATGTTATTCGTCACAAAATGTTTTCCCTTTTGTCACGCTTTTCGATTTGGTCACTAAATTCTTAATTTTAATGACGATTTTGTAAAAACGTCGTACTATGGTAACTTTTTACGACAATTTAATTAACGTCGCTAAATATACTGTTTGTTGTAGTGCATCAAGGTTTAATTAAGTTAATCGATGTCTACAAATAAAATGTGAAAAGTGTATTTTTAATGTTATCATTTTAATAAAAGATATTAATTTTCAATATTTAGATTATTTAAAAATATAATATTCTAAAATTATTTAATTTAATTTAAATTAATTAAATTAATATTCTATCAATTAAGAATATTACTATAATATTTTTATTATTTACATAAATTTAAGTATTCACTTAAAATTTACATAATATTACGAGTTTTATTTATTTAAATTAATTTTTAATTTTAAGTTTAATGAATCTTAATAAACTATAATAACGCAAAAATAAAGAACCCTTAATCATTAAAAAATAGACATTAATAAGAATAACAATGAGAAAGATGAAGAGCATGAAATGGGAATGGAACAAAAGTGAACAATAAAAATAAAACGGCACTAGGGAGGGAAAAGGAGCCTTACTGTAAAACATTAGTCCTCTTTTTATAACTCAATTGGAAATTTATAAAATAGGAATAAATATGATTTATTAGAAATAATATTAAATTAAAATTAATTGCATTAGATATACATTTAATTTAATTTAAGTAATTTAAGTGAGTGAAGTGTTACATATATTTCTAGCGATATTAAAAGACCTTTATAAACAATAAAAATAGAAAAAAAGGTATTACATTAATACTTAGGTGATATTTAATAGATGAATTTTTAATAAATTCTATGAATTCATGGTTAAAGTTGGACAGTTTTGAAATTTTAAAAATCCTAGATATTTTATGTTTATTGTTTTCTATTTTTCCTATGTACCAGACAACCTGTTATCGAGATTGTCTCCTTGTGTATAGCTTTGCTAACTCAAGTCCCACCGCTTCCATCAAACTAGTTTAAGAAGTGAAAAACAGCCAATTCCTTTTCGACACTCTGTATGTGGAATGCTCTTGCACCATGTTTTAGAATGTTGACGCAAAATTAAGTCGTGATTAAGCTCTAATCAAGACAAATTGTTTAGCTAATTCTATGAAAGCAAGCTCACAGGCAAAATCACCACTATATATGCAAATGCAACACATCCAAGCCAAGAATAAACTATTATGATTTAAGATATTCCAGACCAAAGATAAACTGGCAGTTGAAATGAGAACTACTACTCACATACTTAGAGTTACCTGGATATCTTGTCTAGAAGTTGCACTTGGAGCCCAGTCTAACAAATCAAATAAGCGCCGCTTTTCTCGTTCAATTTCCTAACTGAAAGGTAGCTTGTATCAGAGTAACTCATCCCTAGAAGGGACTTTGTTGCCCTAGCAACAATTAAATCAAAGACAGTTTAAATTACAAAATCGGTGAATTGAAAACAATTTTGCTGAATTAGAAAATCTCACTTACTTAATGACCAACAAACTAAAGGAGACGACCTGTTGACGTTGATCACATTACCAACAATCACATTAAGAATTTTCAATTTTGTGGCATCCATGTGAAGGATCGTAAGGATCGCATACGCAACGGAAATAAAACTAATTGCAATCCTATATAGATCTATTGCATTTATATTTATACTAATAATAAGAACAGGCAAAAATAAATACCTGGAATTTATTAGAATTAACCGGTAATGAACTTCAAAAATACGAAGTGTCTAGGCACTCCACACCGAGAAATACATCTCGCTTTCAGCACTTGATATGACTATGGAAGATTTTGAAGAACTCTTTCTTCAAGAATAAAATAAAAGGATTTTGTCTCTTTCCCTCTTGGTTTTATTTCAATATACGAAAATGAGATAGAGCAAAACTTTTATCTTTCTCTTCGTAAGTTTACTGTATCGTAAAAATCGAGAGTCTCGCAATTCTCTTCGATTGTATTTAAGAAATGTTTCTAACAAACTAGAAGAGTATGTCTCCTTTCAAAAACAAAACATAAGTTTTTTTTTTACGTTTAAAAGACCAACAATGCCTATTTATTCATTTTGGTTTAATTTTTAAAATAAATAAAATGAAATAAAATAAAACTATTTTATTTTATTCATTTATTTTGCACAAGAGAGTTTTCAATTTTAATTATATTTTCTATGCTAGCAAAAAATATAATAATATGCCATATAGATTATTTAATAAATTATCTCATAATAAATTAAATAATCATAAACAGGAAATATTACACTCGTAAGTGTGTGACCACATAGGTTCATCATTAAGCTAGTAGTAATTAATCTAGTTAACTACTAATCAAGATTGGTGTCTACCAATGCTCCTCAATGACCAGACAGTGTGAAGTAACATCCTAACAAAGACGGAACCTGGTTAAACATAATGTATTATTACCTCCCATCATTACAACTCCGGATTATCCTAAGGTATGGTTTAACTGTCAAACCTTATTAGATAACCAACTATGTTACATGTCAATCATTAATGATTAGTGAATAACTTAAGAAACTCGTTTTTAAATCATTTAATGCCCTGGCTAAGGCCTTGAAACAACTATTAAAATAAATGACAACATAGAGCTCAAACTCATTACCTAGAGTCGATAGATCCCATCTTGACTCATCATTAATCATATAGGTACTTAATTATATCCAATGATCATTTAACTAGCATTTTTACACACTAGGTGTCTGACATCAAAACATAATAAGTAACCTATTGATTACTATGATGATCTCAGGTGAAAGAAAAAAAATATACATTTAAATCCTTATGAGAATATCCCACTTGACAGTTCATAGGTAATATTAACCATTGAGAATTCTCAGTTTGGTCAGTGAAATGATCATATCTCTATATGCATCATCTATATATGTAACTTAGTCAATGAGATCTACTAATGTCCATCCAATAGATACTGTTACATATATATTGATCTAACCAAATCATTAAAGTCCTTATTTGATGATCCTACGATTAAGAACAATTTTAGAGTAAACCCTAAAGACTTGACTCTCATTATCGAATCTCCATTATGATGGCAAGTATATAAATTTAATTAAGGACTTATCATATTAGGATAAAAGCAATAATAATAAAATATGATGATATAATCATTTATCGTGTTATTAAACAAAGTTAATACTCACAAAACAAAAGTGTTCAATCTATTACATAATGATTAGGTCATAGGCATAATTCCAACAACCTCCCACTTAACCTAGACCCATTCATTCATGAACTTCAATCCTATTTTCCACTTGTGCTTATCAAGCTCCTTTGATCCAAGTGCCGTAGTGAAGGGTTCTGCAACATTCTCCCTTCCTTCAACTTTTTGAATTTGAACATCCTCACGGTCAACAATTCCTCTAATCAGATGAAACTTCCGCAGAACATGTTTGGATCTTTGGTGTGACCTTGGTTCCTTAGCTTGTGCAATAACACCAATATTGTCACACAATAAAGGAACAATTTCCTTTATCGAAAGAACCATAACAAGTTCAGTTAATAACTTTTTCATCCAAAGAGCTTCCTTAGCTAAATCGCATGCAGCTATGTATTCTGCTTCAGTAACTGAATCAGCTCCAATAACTTTCTTGGAACTTTTCCAACTCACTGCTCCTCTATTCAAGGTGAAAATATAACCAGAGATAGATTTTCTATCATCTTTATCTGATGAAAAGTTAGCATCAGTATATCCTATTAGCTTTAATTCATAATCTCCATATATAAGGAATTGGTCCTTAGTCCTTCTCAAGTATTTAAGGATGGTTTTAACCACTTTCCAATGTTCCTCACCTGGATTACCTTGATACCTGCTTGCTATTCCTAGCGTGTAGGCTACATCGAGCCTTGTACATGTCATGGTATACATGATAGCTCCCACTATGTTGGCATATGGGACTCTACTCATGCGTTCTCTTTCTTCTAGGGTTTTAGGACAATCCTCCCTACTAAGAAAAATTCCAGTGCCTATCAGTAGATAGCCTTTTTTGGAATTTTCTATGTGATAAGTTTTTAAGATAGTATCAATGTACATGGATTAGGAGAGCCTTAGCAGCTTCCTTGATCTATCTCTATAGATCTTAATTCCAAGAATGTAAGTTGCTTCTCCCAAATCCTTTATGGAGAATTGTTCAAACAGCCAAATCTTTATCTTTTGCATGGCTGGTACATCATTTTCTATTAGCAAGATGTCATCTACATACAGCACTAGGAAAATAACTATGCTTCCACTAACCTTCTTTTACACACATGGCTCTTCTTGGCATCTAACAAAATCGAACTTTGCAATTGTTGTATTGAATTGAATATTCCAACTTCATGAAGCTTGCTTCAATCCATAAATGGATCTTTGTAGCTTACATATTTTATTAGGAGCAGATGGCAACGTGAAACCTTCAGGTTGAGTCATATAGACATCTTCCTTGAGCTCTTCGTTAAGAAACATTATTTGCACATCCATTTGCCATATCTCATAATCATAATATACAGCTATATCAAGTAGAATCCAAATAGATTTGAGCATTGTCATAGAGGAAAAAGTTTCATCATAATCAATACCTTCCTTTTGATTACATCCCTTGGCAACAAGATGGGCTTTATAGGTTTCAACCTTCCCGTCTGCTCCAATATTTTTCTTAAATACCCATTGACATCCTATGGATTTTATATCTTTTAAGGGATCAACCAAAGTCCATACTTTGTTAATTCTCATAGATTCTAACTCGAATTCCATGGCCTTAATCCACTTCTGACCATCTGGACTTGTCATAGCCTCTTTGTAAGTCTTAGGGTCATCATCAATATGTGAGATATCATCAATATGATTATCCTCATTACCTTACACCATTAAGTTTAATCTATCTAGTGCATGATGATCCCTAATAGACCTTCTAAGAGCCTCATGTTCAATAGGTTCTTCTTCTACTTGATCTTGTTGTTGCACTGGTTCCTGGACAGGTTCATTAACTAGTCCATTCTCCTTAACAATTGAGGTTGGTACCCTATGTGTCAACTTCAAGACATCAAGTAAAGGATGCTTAACATGCATTTGATACTCTTGAGCTTGTGTTGACTCATAAGAATCTTGAATTTCATCAAGATCTATTTCTACACCAAGACTTCCTTCATTAAGGAATTCCCTTTCTAAAAAGTTTGCATTTTTGGCCACAAACACTTTGTGTTCAAAAGGTTGATGGAAATAGTATCCTATAGTTTCATTGGGATAGCCACCAAATCTACACTTATCAGACCTCACTTCAAGCTTATCTAGTAGTAGTCTTTTAACATAAGCTGGACAACCCTAAACCCTCAACTATTTTAGATTAGGCTTATGTCCTTTCCACATCTGATATGGAATTTTAGTGACTGTTTTAGTGGGAACTTTGTTTGATAAATAGGCAGCGGCTTCAAAAGCATATCCCCATAGGAAGATAGGAAGATCAGTGAACCATCATTGTTGCCAAGGGTTGCCAAGGGTTGTGGTATAGGAAGATCAGTGAACCATCATTTTATCACCTTCAAAAACATATCACCATTGTGTTGTGGTGTTCCTAGAGAAGTCCATTGAGACAAGATTCCATCTTGCCTTAGATAATCAACAAAATCATCACTAAGATACTCATTGCCACGGTTAGATCTTAGTGCCTTTATACTCTTACCAGTTTGTTAAGCCTTTACACTCTTACTAGTTTGTTTTTCAACTTCACTACCGAATCTTTGGAACATTTCAAATGATTCAGACTTGTGCTTGATAAGATACACAAATCTATATCTTGACATATCATCGATGAAGGTGATAAAATAAGAATATCCACCTTTAGCTTGAACTTTCATAGGCCAATATATGTTAGTATGTACGAGTCCTAAAAGTTCACTAGCTCTCTCTCCAATTCTAGTAAAAGGAGATTTGGTCATTTTGCCTTTAAGACAAGACTCACAAGTTTGATATTATTCATAATCATATTGACCAAGGCATCCTTCCTTGTGCAACTTGTTTACTCTTTTCTGAACAATATGACCAAGTCTACAATGCCAAAGGTAAGTTTGATTTTCTTGATTACATCTCATCCTTTTTTTACCAGAAACATTCATAATTGGATAAACAACTATTTCAGGTAAGACATAAGGATCATATTGTAAATAACCACTTACATATAATTCTTTACCATGAAATATATTACATTGGTTATTCCTAAAGATTGTATGAAATCCACGCTTATCTAATGACGTAATGGAAACAATGTTCAAAACAAATTTAGGAATATAATAATAATCTTCTAACAATAAAGTCTTTCCTGTAGGCATAATAAGAGAAATAGTTCCTACAGCTAGGGCAGCAACACTTGCTCCATTCCCAACTTGTAGCTTTACTTCTCCCTTCTTCAATCTTCTACTGATCCTTAGACCCTGCAACATATTTTAGATGTTAAAGCTACTACCAGTAGCTAATACCCATTTAGTAGAATTAATAGTAGTTAAAGAAGTCATGAAAGCATTTTTCATAAATGTCCCACCTTGTTTCTTGCCTTTCTAAGTAGCCAAATACTTTGGGCAGTTCCTCTTCCAGTGTCCCTTCTTTTTACAAAAAAACATTCAACATCCTTTTGGTCAACTTTCTTCTGCTTACCCTTGGATTTGTTCCAAACACCCTTAGGTGCAAGTGATTTTTCTTGGGCTTCTTTTTGCCCTTTCACTTGTGCTTAGAAGAGTTACCAACCAGATTCACAGACCTTGATACTTTCACCTTTTCAGGCGATGCTACTTGATTTTCATAATCGATCAACAAGTTGAGCATTTCATGAAGATCATAGTCCATCTTTTTCATGTTAAAGTTAACAATGAACGGTGAAAACTTATTAGCAAAAGGTTGTAAGAACAAATGTTGTGACAGCTCTTTCCCTAGTGAACACCCTAACTTCTCAAGTTGTTCTTTAAAATCAATCATCTTAAGAACATAGGGTCCCATAAGATGTTTAGGCTTCAGTTCAGACTTGAATAAGGAGTTAGATAACTGGTATCTAGCAATCCTACTTTAGACCAATACATCTTTTTAAGATGCTCAATGATCTGTGGAGGATTCATAACTTCATGCTGCCTTTGGAGTTCAGAACTCATTAATTCCAGAATAATACAGTCGGCATTAGTACTTTGTTCATTGTACTTAAAATATGCATCTAATGCATTAGCATCATCAATTCCCTCAGGAGATGTGTCCTTTACGGGTTTATCGATCACATTGATAAGTTTCTCATGCGTGAGAACAATTCTCAAATTGTTGTACCAGTCATCAAAATTGTTACCCACTAGTTTGTTAGCATCAAGAATACTTAGCAGTGATATAGTAGAAAATTTTAGAAATCTAATAAAAAGAAAATACCAAAATAAGAACACAATCATATATCATTAAGACATGGACTTTTATCTAAATGATATAAAATCTTTAAAAC
>JAOSBO010206593.1:0-17053 GCA_027563915.1 Erythroxylum rotundifolium | reverse complement strand
TGCAATTCTTGGTATAAATTGATTTTGACCGGTTTCCAAGAATCAATCTTAGGATTGATAGATAAGCCGCGATCAACTGCCCACTTCTCTCCACTGGAGCTTGCATTGGGACTTGAGACCCTTGGCCTATGGAATATGAGAAAGCCTGAGCAAATGCCTGAAAGAACCGTGGGTCTAGAGGGTTGGCTTGAGGCATAAGAAGAGGCACCTCATGCTGCACACTAGGTGGCTCAAGATCAGGGGCAGAATGTGTCCCCGTATCTTATGGGACAAAAGATTCATCCGTGTTCCCTTGTCGAGAGCTAGATCGAGCCAAGGCTCCTCGAGTTCTTCTTCAAGGTAGCATAATTACTCCTGATATATAAAACCAATAAAATTCTTTAGTTCTTGCACAACAGTTTCAATGTGTGCAAAACAACTCAATTCGTATAAGTCAATTTCAAATCATGTACTTAATTCAAACAATGCAAGTTGTTCATTTAAAACAATGCATGTACACTTTATGCCTCCCCCTTTCCAATTCATGCTTCGAATACTCCTAAACTTGGTCCTAAACCTGGACCTCAACCTAGTATCTCTTATACTATAAGTGTGGGGACCCCACCCCTGCAAGACACGTGTCCGACATCCTAAGTAACATCTGGATGCACATCCCACAAAGATGGAGCGTGCTCACCAGGACAATCCTCAAACTTGAAACTTCATCTTGACCTTTTCAAACATTTTGTCCCTTGACTTGTACTTAAAGCCTAAATCCTTAACTGTTTCTTGATTCTTGATAATCACTTCTTGTTGAATCCCATTAATTAGTAAATTCTGTGATTAATTCCAACTAAGTGACTATTCAATCATACTGGCTTAACTCCTTCTTTGTATCGTCTATGGTTAGCCCATGGTCTGTGTTTGTTTATGGTCAGAGTTTGGCTTAACGTTTGTGTTTGCCTATAGCCTGTGTTCGGCTTATGGTCTGTGTTTGGCTTATGGTTTATGTTTCCTTTCGTATGTCTTTGACTTTCTTATCATCTGTGTTTGACTTCCTATCGTCTGTGTTCTATCCTTTGGGTTCTATCGTCTGTCTTTGACTTTCTTATCATCTGGGTTTGACTTCCTATCATCTATGTTCTATCGTCTGTGTTCTATCGTCTGGGTTTAACTTCGTATCGTCTGTGTTCTATCATCTGGGTTCTATCGTCTCTCTTTGACTTTCTTATCATCTGAGTTTGACTTCCTATCTTTTGAGTTCTATCGTCTAAGTTCTATCATCTGTCTTTTATCGTCTGCCTTTCTATCGTCTGTCTTCTGACATCATCATAGGTGTTCCTTTCATCTGTGTTTTCCTTCGGTCTATTTTCTAGCATCATCACAAATGATTCCTTATGTTTGTGTTTCTCCTTGCGTCTGTGTTCCGATGTCATCACAGACGATTCCTTGAGTTTGTGTTTCTTCTTGCAATCTACCTTACTTAATGCAAACTTAAATCTTTTCAACCACCCTCATTCATTCAATTCCAAGGGCGAATACACAAAACATAATCACCATTAACTTCCCAAATCATCAAACTCATCTGAACATCATATGTAATATGAAAACTTACAAGTTGTCATAACAAACCCAAAATACATTTCATTCATATTAATTGGAAGAATTCTTTACAAAGCTTTACTGATCATATCAAGCCACAATACATAATATACTTGAACTAGTAAAACTTGAAATGTGGCTAAAGCCTTTAATTCTCAAAAATTCTAACTTAATAATACAAAAGACAGTAAGCAGGCTTGAGTGATGCCTTTACTCTTGACCTACTCACTTTCTTGCTCTTCACATAAATGGGACAGAATTGGGAAGGGGTGAGCTTAATGCTCGTGGGTGACAATTTTATAAGTGAGAAACAAGTAAAACCATTTTCAAAGTATTTTTCCTTATATATACTTGGAAACTGTAATAGTTTTTCATGGAAAATCAGTAAACATTTAATTTTAAAAAATCCTCACTCCATCAAACAGTTCATGAGCACTTATAAATCGTGCATACATCGAACTTGTCATAATCATAAACACATAAGCACAACAGAAATGGTTTGGGTGAGTGCAATTCATGACACACTACGAATTTCCATATAATGATCCTGTGTAGTCGCAAGCTTGAGGGAGTCTATGAAGGAGCTCCGTGCCACTAGCGGGTAGACGGGAGAAGCCTATTCTTAGGTCAATGTGCATGTGACGGTTCTTGAGGGACTACCACAAACCCACATAACATGTAATTCATGAATTGAAAATAGTTTGCCTTAAATGGCATCTTATTGGAAACTTGTTTTTCATGCACATGAGATATTTCAAAGATACGTTCTTGAAAATCTGGTTTCATAATCTTGCATCTTTTCAAAAGAAACATTTTCATAAATCATAAACACAATTCATGTAGCAAATAAATGCAACAATTTCATAGCCAACCAAATGCAAACAATTGTAACATCCATGATGCAATTTAAAACCATTTAGCTTTCTCGATTCAAGGAAAAACATTAAGTGGCTTATTTACTCTATTATAAAATCGTACCCACTTTGAAATACTTACTTGTTTAGGTATTGGGTTTAAAGATGTCTTTCCTTTTTCTCTTCTTGCCTCTCTTGATTTCCTTTAACAATGAAAACAATCCCCATTCAATAGGAATTCAAATTTTGGAACCCATAATGCACATGCACTAATATGGATCCTAGAATTCTTAAAACCATACATTTCTTAAGCTCTTTGAACCAAAAACCTTTCAAGACTCCAAAACATTAAAATCAACATACCTTAAATCCTCACCAATTAATAAGATTCTTGGTTCTAAAGAGAGCTCTTCGTTTCCTCTTTCTTTTTCTATTTTTGAGTAACCTCCAACTCTCTCTTTAATACTAAGAAAAGTCATGACCTAGTTCAAAGCTCTATTCTTTTTATCTCCACCGAAACCTCTCTTCTTCTTTATCTCTCTTTTACTTTTTGATTTTTGCTCCCTCCTTCACGTTTTTGTCTTCTTATTTACAAACAATCTTTTCCTCTTCCCATTCTACACTTAATTGGTGAGGAAAGTCCTCCTTACCCTTCCTTTAATTCCTTAGTACTTCTAACCTTAAGTAATCCACCCAAAATACCCTTATGCATTCTGAATTCTTCAATTTAACTTACACCATGCTATACTCTAACTTAATCTTAATTCTTCCATTTAATACTTCAATTTTTCCGTTAGTCCATGAAATAAATCCTCCTAAACTTGACACAATAATTAAACTCCAATTAAAAATGATTTATCCAACAAGATCACAAAAATCATTCAATTCATGCTTACTAACATAACGAAAAAAATTCAGGGTCCAATATCCAAAGACTTGGATCCCTACCGAATTGCCCAATTTTATAATCTTTTGTATTTTTATTTGTTTTCATTATTTTTATTTTATTTTATTTTCTTATTGAATCCAAACCCCCTATTACCTAAACGTCAATTAATTTCATTTCATAAGCTAATTGAACACTCCTTATAAGGTCGGCCTAGACTCACCACTACTGTAGTAGTCTTGTTATTTCATTTTGACCAGCGTTATGATGCACTGGTCATATTGTCGTAAACAAGGACTGCTTAAGAAGGAAAGTATGTAAGGTGAGAGGGGTAATTTTAGTGAAAGGTCATTCATGGCCTTAGGTCATTGGTTATTATTTAGTGGGTTTAGTGGGTTTGTGAAGCACCTTGTCAAAAGATTTACAACAAGAATAAAGAGAAAGGATATTTAAGCTATGTTGTCAAGGTTACAGGATAAGGTATCAATGGTGTTGTGAGTAAAGAATAGAGAAGCTTGAAGGTGAAGAAGATCAAAGGCAAATGGAAGAAGGGACATGGCTAGTTTGTACTGAGAAGAAGGAAACACTCTCTCTCATAAGACATTAACAACATAAAAGCCAAAAGGTAAAAGGAGGGAAGCCCCTCTGAATAGATACTATGAATCAAAAAATGCCCTAACAGTGAACAACAGAGAGTAAAGATATCTTTCCCATTTTTCATTGATGACTAAAAGATAATGTATATGTATAGAAGGCCTATTTTTTAGATTATCCTTGATTACATTCTTTTTCTCTGTGGAATCGTAAAAATAACCTATTGTTTCCTTCTTGTCAATATCAACAAAAAAAATTGTCCTACTAAAAACTCATAATCTCGGATAAAAAATTGATATTGGGACCAAAATTTATAATCTTCAAGTATAACTTTAGAAGCCTTTATTCAAGCATTAAAGCTGACATACTAAGATTCAACCCACTCATCACTTATAAATACTTGTCAATAATAGTTTATGAATTGTTCTGTGGATGATTTTGAGATAGAATTGGGGTAAAAATGATGAAGAAATGAATTCTAAATAATGAACTATGCATAAGATGTTTTTTATTTAGTATGTAGGGGTTAAAATATGGAAAATTGGAAGGAGAAAGAAGAGCAAAATTTTCGGATGGCATAACCCACGATCATGGGAAGACCTCCGCAATCATGGGAAAGGCCTTGAATATGAATTCTTCTCTTTCGAATGATTATTGAACCGGTTAATGATAAGTTACATTACTTTGGTGTATTTAGATTTGATTGAGGCTTGAAATGAACCTAGTTTGATGGTTGAATAAGTTGATAAAGAGTTTAACATGTTTAGGTTGTTGATTGATGTTATAACTAAAGAATGGATCATTAGATATCATGTATCTAAATATGGAAATTTATGAGTATTATAGGAATGAAAGTGTTCTTAGGAATACAATTGTGATCTAACAAATATGAGTAAGGTGTATTAGATATGAATGAAAGAGAATTGCGATATTAAGTGATTATATAATGCTAAAAAAGAATTAGTGAAAGTATGATTGATAAGTTTAGAATAATCAAGTATACTTAAGGTATAAACCTAAATGCAAACTAGACATATGCAAGTTATAATGTTTGAATGATCATGACTTGTGATTAAGAATACATACATAGGAATAGTCAATTGAGCATGCATTATACCTAACACATATATATATGTGCCTGATTGGATATTAATACGATTGAGCGACTTAATGATGTATGAAATATGTGTGTATTGCATGAAGATAGTTACATAAGATTGATCATCAACATCCAGACATGGTCGGTTCGTCAAGGTAATAGTTAATTTAGAGCTTATTATGAGTCAACCTAGATGTTTCTTACTAGAATTGATTATATCTGCTTAAATTTGAATTATTGAATTTGTATTGATGTGATTGATAATTCTAGGCACCTATGGTTTGAGGAGTTTGATGATTGAGATTGTATTGATAGTGTTTCATAATTGAATGTGAATCTAGAAGAACTATGTATACCATTGTATTGGCAGTGTTTCCTAATTGAATGTGAATCTGAAAGAACTATGTATACCCAAAAAAAACATTGAATATGGAACGTAGATCCGATGAATATGTGCAAATTACTATGTGTAATAAATGAAAGTGATTGAAAGTCTTATATGTGAATTGATACGTTTCATCACATTGATATGAATGATCAGATAAAAGAGTTGTGACCAGAGTGACCATTGAAAAAAATATTAAAGCTTTAAAATGTGCATAGAGCCACAGGCTTAGTATATGATTGAGCCAGGTATCCACAATGGGTCTGGGACAATTATTAATGATCCCAAAATCTACAATGAATATGGGACAGTTAAAAAGGCACTCAGTTATAATAAAGTAACAATGAAAGTGGAGTCACATATGTGTTCGCATATACAAATTGATAAGTGTTATATGAATGATTGAATTGAATTAATTGTACTGCTTTGAAATGGAAATGTGAAATCATGTGTACAAATTGTATTTGTTGAAGTATGATGAAATGTGAAGTGATATGAAATGTTTAATGATATGATTTGTCTATAAATTAGATTGATTGTGAATTTTTCTTACGTTTGATATGTGTGAGCACATCAAGGATGGTTCACTCAATCAGTTTGCAAAACTCATAAAAATTGCAACGTTGTCTTTCAGTTTCAGAAAAGATCTACCTAATCTAGACGAAGTAGCTACCACATTTGGACTTGAGTTAGTGATTGGGATTAGTTGTACCTACAATTGTCTTTAGTTATTTTGTATCAAGAATTGTATTTCTCAACTGTTATATAATGTATGTGTGAATTCTGAAGTGCAATGACATTTATTGCTAGATATGTTGGTAATGAAATGGGCCAAAATGATTATTGGTTTATTGAAGATGTGTTTGATGCTTGAAAATGATGAAAATTTTTTATTCGATGATCTTTATGAACCATCTTTGTAAAATATGTTCCCGAATATTCATCGGTATGATTGGGTATATGCTCTATATAAGAGACCAGGTTTAGCGCCTTATATAGGCATATTTATCAAGGTACATGCATCTTAAACATGTCATAGCATATAGTGGAAACTAATCCCCATTCTTAGTTACATTTAAATAATTCATACGTATGAACATTCGTTAAGAGTCTGAGCTATTAGAAACAATGACAAGACTGATGATCTGTCAAAGTGTAAGAAAATGAATGTTTGTTGATATCTTGAAATAAGAGATGTTATATGGTTCCATATGTTAGAAAAGGACTCAGTGTATTTGTATTTATGGATATATCAGTAAATACAATATCAGTATTTTACTGTGGTTGTATACCTTTGAATTGATATAGATATGAAAACATTTTCGTTGATTGATTGAGAAAAAAATAGAGATACAGGTAGAAAGGATAGGATTGAAAGTGTACAAGCAAAGTTGGAAGAAATCAAAATTACTATGACCTTGAGGGGTTGAACTTGGAACTAGAATGGTTATTTGATTATTGTGCTAAGAGTTTATGATTTAGTATAAAGTTAAATCAATGGATTTGAGATCAGAATTTCATGATGGTTACGTAACTTATATTGATAAATTAATAAAGAACATACTTATGAAAGATGAAATGAATGATAGCAATATATGTAGAGTCCTCAAGATTAAATTGATCAGTTTTTGTGAGTACATATCCAATAATATGATTACCTTGACAAATGATGTTACTAAGCACATATGTATTATATGCTTGGAGATGGTATAGAAAGTGATATATGACATATTGAATGCTCTTAAGTCTTAATCCTTATAGTTAAAATTTTGAGATGACTCAGAGTAGTGTAGTGGAAGGGATTTAGATGGATATATTGAAATGGTAATTATTAAGGGGAAGTAACTTTTGTGTATTCAGAAAATACTCAAATGCTATCTAAAATCAATTGAAATCAAGTTATCATTAACTTAAGATATTAATTGGTGACTTTTTGAAAATAAATCTTTGGATAAGATGTAATGATCATGATGGTACATACCCAAGCATAAGAGTAAATGACCATGCCTACTCCTTCATTAAGCTTTAATATATAGAACATTCTGATTAGGTAAGATGTGATAGTAATTGATCTTATTGAGGTATTGAGAATGGATGAAAAGTAATGATGAACATAGTTGACTAATAAGAATTATGTAAACATTTTTGTGTCTCATTGCTTCTCATTCTTAATTTTTCTTTTCTTTTCTTGCTCTAATATTTTTCATTCTTGCTCCATGAAGACAAAAAGTATAAACATTGAAGAGATGGCTTCAATGAGCATGTTTTTGGGTCACTTTAATTCCTTCACTTCCAAATGTACATAAAATCAAATAAGAACCAAAGTGAGCATCCTAAGTATTTCTAAGGTATTAATCACTAAGTGTCGAACATAAAATAGATCAATATTTAACACATTTCAAATTCCCCCACACCTAGCTTTTGACTATCCTTAGGCAGATCGTCAAAAACGAAATTACAAAGTAAAAATTTTATTCATTGTCCATATTTCTTAAGAATAGATAATCATAAGTCAAAATGAATGACTTTCAAAATATATGGCAAAAATTCAACATTGAAGCTCATACTTATGATCAATAAATATTCACCACCATTAGAAATTGAATAATCTAGAGGTAGACTTGGACAGAGAGTGTTTAAATAAGATATTTCCATGGGTACACTCAAACAACATTCTTGATCATAACAATCCATAACTTTGCATAGTATTTCAATTCTCCATCACTAAATGTCACATGCATAATCATGAATCAAATGAATTTTTAGGGTTATAATATGGGGTAAGGTAAGGTAGGATGCATTTTGGTTAATGTAGTTTGAAAGCCATTAAGCTAGTGAAGCAAAAGTAACACTTAATGAAAAATGAAATTGGGTACCATCAGTTATAAATAATTCACCAAATATGTTTCACAACTCAATTCAGCTCTCATATCGTAAACTATATGAATATAACAAAATGAAATGCTCAGTCCAACATAACATCATCTTCATATGTCATATACTCAAGCACCCAACCAATATAACTTAAGAAGGATAAATTATTAATTAATAACTTTTCACAACAATTGCATTGCCTCTTTCATACTTTTTATTTAAACATTTTTCTTTTCTTTCTCTTTCCCCCTTTTTTTCAAATATAAAATTGAAAGAGTCTATATCAACATAGGATTCACAACATGGCATTTTAACAAATTTAACCAACCCATATGTAAGCATGCCCCACACTTAGACTTTTACCCAATCACATTCATCAAGAATTAACAAATTCTCCACTAGCTTTAAAGCTTGGGTAGGACATTTGGTTAGATGGATATAATCTTGTTCATATAAAAGAAAAGGTTAATATAGCTCAAAAGGGATTAACAAAGGAAATTCACATAAATGGGTAGCCTATTTAGCTAATGTAGCTTATAATCAACAAAGAATGCCTAATCAGTCTCAAAAACATGCATATGATAAACAATGTGGTCTCAAATAGAAATTCAGTGCAAAGTAAGGATGTATATGTCATGAAGGTCACTCATAACAAACAAAATAATGAGACTGATATGAATGTATCAGTTTAATATGGCTCAAAACCTTACTAGTTTTTGTCTACCACTAGTCACCACTCTTCTAAGAATAATGTATATTAACTAATCACAAGAGCAAAAGTACAAATTTTTGTATGTATTTTTTTAGTCAATTCACACTCTAATTATGACTAAATAATCTTAAAAGAAATAGAAAATAATAAAATCTTTGATTTTGTTCATTTGATTTTGAAAACTCCCTAAGAAGCCACATAAGCCACAATTAAGCTCAAAAACATACATATAAACTAGGATACCCCATCCCCACATTTGAAACTTAAATTGTCCTCCATGTAAAATAAAATGCAAGAATGGCGTTGTTCACAAAAGTAATAAAAGCAAAAATGTAAATGACATAATTTAACATCCCTTCGATTGCATCCTAAGCATCGCCTTTGTTTATCATTGGCTCAATTATTTGTTGCTCATTCTTCATAGCGAGGGTTTTCTAACCATATCATTTCCACATCCTCCACTTATAATCCCTCATAGAATGGTTTCAATCGATGACCATTGACTTTGAATTTCTTATTTGTTTGTAAGCTTTCAATTTAAACTGTACCATATGAAAAGACATTAGTAACAACAAAAGTGCTAATCCAATGGGAATGTAACTTACCTGGAAAAAGCATAAGTCGTGAATGGTAGAGAAGAACTTTTTTCCCAACCGTAAAATTTTTCCTAATAATCATCTTATCATTAAATCTTTAATTTCTTCATTCTCATAATACTTAACCTTAGGCTCCTCCAATTCTTGCAGTTGCAACTTCATCTTATCAATTACCGCATCCTCTTCATATTGCATTGCTTAATAGCTCAAAAGGCTTTGTGCTTAACTTCCACTAGAAGATGACATAACTTTCTGTAAATCAGTTTGTATAGAGACATGTGAAACGATGTCTTGTATGTAGTCCTGTATACCCAATGAGCATCATCAAGTCGCTGACTCCCATCTTTATCATTCAGAGTTACAATTTTCTCAAAGATGTACTTGATTTCTCTATTTGAAATCTCTACTTGCCTGTTCGTCTGTGGATGATAGGCCGTAGACACCTTATATGTGACAGGATACTTCTTTAAAAGACTTCCCCCCATTGGTTGCAAAAATGAGTACCCTTGTCCCTAATTAATGCTCGTAGTGTTCCAAATCTAACAAACATAATCCACAACCAACAAAATATAAACAAAACCAATAGAAGAGGGAAATGGTACTATAAAATTAATGCCCTATATATAAAAAATTTCACATGAAATTATTGGAGATAAAGGCATTTGGTCTCTATGGGATATATTATCTTGTTTCTGGAACTGTTTACATGCTTTATAGAACATATATAAGTCTCTAAAAAGATTTGGCCAATATAAACCAAATTCAAGAATTTTCCTAGTCGTTCTATTAGGCCCAAACTAACCATCACAAGCATATGAATGGCAAAACTTCAAAATTAATTCACACTCATATTTAAGTACACATTTCCTAGTAACTTGATCAGAACAACATTTCCATAATTGAGCATCTTCCCAAATATAATATTTTAACTCACTTTTTATCCTATTTCATTTAGCCTTACTCAAATTAGTAGGGATCTTATGGTTCATTAGATAGTTCACAATATTAGCATACTATGAAGTCTTACCTTGAAATGTTAGTAATTGCTCATTCTAAAATAGTTCTTGTAATGATATTGGATCCCCTTCCTTCACAACTCGACTCAAGTGATCTGCGACTGAATTCTTTGCACCTTTCTTGTCTTTGATCTCCAAATTGAACTCTTAGAGTAAGAGAATCCATCTAATCATCGTTGACTTCGCTTCTTTCTTCGACAAAAATTACCTTAATGCATATCTTTGGCTAAGGACAACAAACACTGTAAAATTGATCACATCGCACAAAATCTCAATTCGTTAACTCCAGTTAGGTGGTTGAATGATCAGTGCTGAAGTTAAAAGTTATTTAGACTTGTAGAATGCTTCCTTGCATCCCTCATCAAACTCACAGGGAACATCTTTTTATAATAGATGAAAGAGTTTTGTTGAGATCTTACTAGAGTCGTTGATAAACCTATGATACAAACCTACATAGCTAAGAAAAAAATGAATCTCTTGTACATTTATGGGGTCAGGTAAATTTCACACAATTTCAATCTTAGCCTTATCAACCTCAATTCCTTTAGATGAGATTACATGTCCTAACACTATTCCTTGTTCAACCATGAAATGACATTTTTCAGAATTGAGAACAAGGTTAGTTTTGATGCATCATTTAAGTACACAATTCAAATTATCCAAGCATGCATCAAATGAATCTCCATGGATAGTGAAATCATCCATAAAGACCTTAATAATATGTTCAACATATTTAGAAAAAAAAAACTTACTGTGCATCTTTGAAAGGTGGTTGGGCATTGCATAGCCCTAATTACATCCTTCTGTAGGTAAATATACCAAATGGATAGGTGAATGTTGTTTTCTTCTAATCCTTCATAGCTATCACAATCTAGGTATATCCTAAATAACCATCCAGAAAACATTAATGAGATCGTCCTGTAAGTCTTTCAAGCATCTAATCAATGAATGGGAGTGAGAAGCCATCCTTGCGTGTAGCAGCAATTAACTTCCTATAAACGATGCGTACTCGACATTCATTATAAATTCTTGTAGGCACAAATGCATTATTCTTATTCTTCACCACAGTAATCCCAGTTTTCTTCGGTACTACATGGATTTGTCATCCATTTTCTATCCAAAATTGGATAGATTATACCAACATCAAGCAACTTTAAGATCTCTGTCTTTACCACTTCCATCATCAAAGGATTCAACCTTCTTTGTAACTCATTTATTATTTGGATCCTTCTTCTAACAACATTCAGAGCATACATGTCTAATAGTTAATACCCTTAATGTTGGCTACAGTCCACCCTATAGCTGTGATGTTGTCTTTAAGCACTCAAATGAGCTTTTCTTCTTGAAACTTGGTTAAGTTCTTTGCTATGAATACTTAAAGTGTTTCTCCTTTTCCCAAGAACACATATTTTAAGTCCTCCAGTAATTTCTTCAATTTAGAAAGAGGTGCCTACACCACTGAAGGTATAGATTTTGTATTAGATATTGGCAATTCAATATTTTGAAATACATACCGCTTTGGTATTGTTTGTAGTGATTGTTATGCTAGCACAATTTCCTCCATTTTATCTATAATGAGTAAGTTAGAATTTTGTAAAATGTTTTCTATTAAACTCATGCAAAGAATGACTTCTAACTTATCCTTACCATCCATGTCAAACATTTCTTGAGACAAAGAATCAATGACATCAATAGATAACATAGAATCGAAATCATTAAGGTACCTCATAGCCTAAAAAATATTAAAACGAACAATTTCACCATCAAATTCCATGTTCAATGTCCCTACATCTACATTGATCTTTGTCTTTGATGTCTTCAAGAATGGGTGACCTAGAAGGATAGGTGTAGAGTTTAACTGAAGGTTCTCCTCCCATATTTAGGACATAAAAGTCAACTGGGAAAACCAATTGATTGACCTACACTAAAACATCCTCTACAACCCCTTCTGAATAAGCATTAGTTCTATCATCCAACTGAAGTATAACAAGAGTTTCATTCAACAATCCTAAATTCAACAAAGTATAAATAGAATATGGAATAACATTAATTGAAGCTCCAAGATCTAGTATTACCCTTTCAAATAGAGTATCAACAATTTTGCAAGATATCATAAATGTATCAATATCCTTACACTTTGGGGGAAGCTTTCTCTAAATGAATATAGACAGGTTTTCCCCCATACTTACTTTCTCATCTCCCCTCAATTTCCTTTTAGAAGTCCATAACTCTTAAAGAAATTTGGCATATTGAGGAGCTTGCTTAATGACATCAATTAGAGGTATGTTTACTTCCACCTTTTCAAACATCTCCAAAATCTCCTTACCTTACTCCTCTTCCTTCCATTTAGCAAACCTAATAGGAAAAGGAGGCAAAGTTTTAGTAACACCTTTAATCACAGGAGATTGAGAATTTACCTTAGTTCCGTTTTCAGCTTCTTTCTAAGGTAATTCAAGTTCCTTTTTAGATTCTTCATCACTGTCAGTAACAGAACTCTTGTGTGGTGCCTCCATTTCTTTACCAATTCTCAAGGTGATAACACTTCCATTCTCTTTTGGGTTCATAATTGTTTGAGCAAGAAGCTTACCCAAATTTTGATTCTCCATTCAACTCATCGCAGTAGCTATATGACTTAATTAATTTTTTAGATTTTAAATGCTAGCATTAATTTTTTTGTTGAAACTGTATACTATTTTGAGTCAAAGTTTTCATCATTTCTTCCAATAAAGGTCCAGAGCTCGATGGTTGAGCTTGTCTTTGATAGGGTTATTGATAGGACCCTTGTTGTTGTCCTTACTTCCCATAGGTGTTGAATAGAGGATTCTTCCATCCTTAGTTGTGTGCATAAAGGTAGTTAGAATTCCTTTGTGGTTGGCCCAGGAAGCTCCCAAAAGCATTCACTTGTTTTATGAATGTCTCTAGTAAAGTTGGACACATATTAGTGGGATGTCCCATTATGTAAATTCCACATACTTTGACTTGTTAAGCATTATTTGCAGTAATTTTCCTCACTAAAGATGTCAACCCATCTATCTCTTTCTCCAATGTAGCAGTACTAGCTTCACTAACCTTCAATGGTCTGGGTTCCTCTGGAATACTAAATTATTAAGAGTCAGCAACCATGTTGGAAATCAGAATCATGACTTCAATAGGTGTCTTGTCTATTAGCGCACCTCCATTTGCTGCATCTATCATACTTATTTCTTGTGGTAGAAGCCCCTCATAGAAACACTAAATCAAGAGCTGCTCACTGATTTGTTAATATGAGCAGTTAGCACACAACCTCTTAAACGCTCCAAGTACTCATATAAGGTCTCCCTATGGCGCTGTCAAATTGCAAAGATTTTCTTCCGAATGTTTATAGCTCAAGAACCAAGAAAGTATTTCTCCAAAAAAATCTTTGCATCTCCTTCTAAGTGGTAATCGACCTCGAGGGAAAGTAGTAAAGCCAATCCTTGGTAGTGTCCCCCAATGAGAATGGGAATGCTCTCAATTGAATCTACTTTTCTTGAACTTCAGCTAGCTTTATACTAGAACAACCCATGTAGAACTCCTTAAGATGCTTATGAGGATCTTCACCCTACATACCATGAAAAGTAGGCAAAAGGTGAATTAGTCCAAATTTAAGCTCAAAAGCAACATCAATAGTAGTAAAATTGATACACAATGGTTGATGGTTAAAATCAAGAGCAGCTAACTACTTAAGAGTGCAACATTGTTTTGACTTGCCATGTTAGAATCACTTTCAGAAATTGAATCACTAGAAGAATTAGAAAGTAAATCTAAAACTATTTAAATTCTTGGTGATGAATCAAGATTCCTATTAGATGATGACGGATCCTCGAAACTTTCTACAACTTGTCTTTTCGCTCTGTGTAATGTTCTATCCAGTTTTTGATCAAATTTCAATTCCCTGTGAAGATCGTGTCATGCACTGAAGCTACCCAAACAAGAAAAGAAATTAATCAAAAGTCAAAATGAAACTAAAGATAACAAAACAAAACAAATAAATTTAGAAAAGCAAAGAATAATAATCCCAAGGAATAATGCCAAAATTGATTGTGCGTCATAATACTACCAAAATAACTAGAGTAAACTATAGATAGTAATAAGTCTAGATTGATCCCACAAGGATTAATATTAACTACTTTCCTAAATTATATGTTTTAAAAAAGGGTGCTTTTCAATTTTAAACAAAATAAAGTTGAATCTATGAAAATAAATAAAATTAAATTGTAGCAAAATGCTAAAGTAGATGAATAATTTGAACACTGATTCATTGGTTTCATCTCAACCTGAGCACACTTATATAAATGTCATTGAGTTATCATCTTTACTCTTCCTTTTAGATTACTATTCATCAATTAATAACAAACTTTATTACTTTTTTATTTTTCCTTCAGTTTTAGTTAATTACGAAGTGCTCATTAATTAACCCTAACTAGCAGGAAACCTAGAACAAGCTCTCTAAGTTTATCCAAGCAATAGCATTACATTATGAAACGCACATCAATTTAAGCAATAATCATGCAAGCACGGGATATTGGACTTAAGCTACATTATTTCTATTGATTTAGCACTATTAGTGGCTACAAATGATCGTCCACCTGATTAATAGGTATCACTTTCAAGATCTAGCAATGAGTAGTCACAAAATTGATTCAATAAAGCATTAAAATCATAATTCTCCAACTACCAAATCAATTCATTCAAAATAACGTAACAAACTAAAAAGAGAGTAGATAATGATACATAACACAATATTCTTAATGTTCTCCTTGGCCTCAATTCCACCTTCAAATCGGCATCCAGTGATTTAGCCTCCCATTTCCATCTTTAACCTCCAACAATCAACATTAGTAGCCTCCGTTCATATGAAAAAATTGAAGAAAGAATGATAGCCAATGTTCCTATCGCAAGCCCTTCGATTTTCTCTACCGTCAACCCTTCTTTTATTTCCATACCCACTCCTCTGTCACTGTAACTTAATGGGACAATTTAATATGAGAGTTTTTGATCCACCTCCATATTAATGTATCTTCTTCTCTACCGCATGCTTTCTCTTTTTTTCTATTTTGTTTCACGCAACTCTCTGTTGCCTTTTCCCCACTCTCTGTTCACTTTTCTAGCCTCCCACCAAGTGGTAGCTCTTCACCTTATAAGCCACTCTACTGTATGTTGATTGACAATTTAACTTTATGGTTTTTGGTCCAAGCTATTTGATGGAGCCCAAGTTTATAACATAAATTGGTGACATTTTCATGGCCTTTGCTATACTTTTTGACTCCTATCTCTAACTTTTATGCTTAAATTGATTCTTGAGTGTGTGCCTTTATTTTATGTAGTTTAAAGGTGAAAATTGCTACAAATCAGTGTTAATTGTACTAATTAATTTTTTGAGAACAATTGATACTGCAAACTACCATCTTTTTATTATAGGAGACTAAAGGAAAAGGAAGTCAAAACGACCATGTGGAATGAAAGAAGGCTGAAGTGAAGTCAACGCAATAGGAAGTTCCACTTCGCTGTGACGAAACACTGGAAGATAAAGGCTAAACTTTCGGGAAAAGTTCATCACAGCAAAGATTAATTCTTTCTCCATGGCGAAGGATCTAGTGATAGAAGAAAACCTTTTAGGAAAAGTTCATCATGGTGAACCTTCAAAAACTCGAACTAATTTTGGAAAAATCACACATTTTGCGACCCGAACAAGCATCATTCATTTCAAAACCTACTAAATTAGGTTTTAGCCGGCACCAAATAGAGAATAGACGACATAAAACATAAGAGAAGAGAAGCTCTCTCATTCCCGACTCTCCTTTCCACTTCACCACCATCATCCATCATTTTCTTTCCATTTTATCTATCGCCATTTTTATTACCTGTTTGCTGTTACCATGGATGCTCTTGGTAAGGTTCCATTTGTGAGCTTTCTCGAAGCCATACTTAGCTAAGCACTGGTTCCTCTTGAAGATGTAGCAATTGCTTGAGTTCAACGGGCTTCAAAGGGGAGTAGTTTGTTTATATTTAACTACATTGTTGTGAACTCCTGAGTTAGGATTTTCCCTTTGTAGTTAGATTTTCTTGATTATAGTTTAATCATGTGTTGAATAATGAATTGTTTTTTGTTGATGTAGAACTTGGAGCTTCAATATATGAAGTCTCATATATGTCATTTTGTGATTTTGATAATTCTATTTTACTTACCTAGTTGTGTTTGATATTGAGATGATACTTGATCACCAAATTAACCATTTGCATTAACTTACTCTTTCCACTCACTAAGATGCATTCAACAAAGTTTTAAGAAATGGAGTTCATTGATTAAAACCTGGGACTTAAAGAGTTCTTTATGGTTTATCATTTGGAAACTTAGTGATTTACTCCCACAGAGATTTATTTTGAACCATGATAGCCAAAGCTCATTTTTCAAGAGGATTTTATCACATTTGATCA
>JAOSBO010206505.1:0-17065 GCA_027563915.1 Erythroxylum rotundifolium | reverse complement strand
ATTTTTGTTCTGTTCCGTCTCCAAATTTCTGTTCCGTTCCATCTCTGCCTATTGAAGACAGCAACCAAACGCAGCGTTAGTCACGCAAACTCATCTCTTTGTCCCTCTCTTTGTCGCCAGCCTCTCTTTTGCTCTTTGTAATCAATGTTTTTTTTAAAAGGGTTTTTTGGTCCCATGCAAAACTCATGCCCTCCGTCCTCTTCAAGCCTAACCCTCCTTCGTTTTTCACTATCTTTTCCTTGCCAAAACGTTAACATTTATTTGAGTCGCCAAAATGTTAACATTTTGGCTCTTGCTTCCTTTAATGGCTTTTCTTGCTTTAGGTTTTTAAAGGTCCTAAATCTAGTATGTGCCTACAATTAAAACAAATAACTCTTAATTAATGCAATTTAAACATAAATGGACAAGAGTTTAGCAAATTATGTATTTAAAATCAATATAAAATGCTCATTAACAACACCCCCACACTTGAATTGTTGCTTGTCCTCAAGCAACTTACTTAGATCACAACCAATATATTCTGTCGTTTCATTTTCAACAAAAATCAAATGTTTGCAATCTCTTAAGCTTCGGCAACGCAAGTATCAAGCTACGGCATGTATCATAATCTTTTCATTAATGCGCATAAACAAAATCAAAGGTAGATATCTTTGATCAAAAGTAAGCATAAAATTAAAATGGACTTTCCTCATGATATTCACTCATATAACTCAACTGTATAAGGTTTGTGTTTCACTCAAAGCTTCCTCTAAGAGATTACACTACCATAGGCTTCCAAATTCACCTATTTTCCACTACATAGAGTACATGTCATCATGGATCAAAAGGGCTTTTACTAAGGGTTATAATGGGGCTTAGGTTAAGGTAAAGTAAAAAAGGCAAAGGCTACTCACAAACATTCACAAAGTACTAAGTAATGTGGGACAATCAAAAAGAAATTCTGAGATGAGCAAATAGAAACACGAGACGACAACTACTCATCACTATCCAATGCTACTGTTTGATCTTTTTCTTTCTTTTCTTTATTTTTGTTTTTGTTTTTGTAACACTAAACATAAACGATTGTAGTAGCATAAATCAATAATAACTGAGTAGATGTACCTCTAAAACATCTCAAAACAACATATAAAACAAAAGTCCCTAAGTCAAGGACATCACATACTTATTGCTTTATTCAACTTGTGAAGGTCAGGCTAAAAATTTTTTAGGTTTCAATGCAATATGATTAATATGAAAACAAGCAAGGTCAAAGGCTCAAAGGCGGTAGCAAGGGAAAATGACTTGGTAGGTCATTTAAGCTAAGGGTTAAAAACAAAGAAGGCCTTTATCATGTCTATAAAGCATGTAACTAGTAGTATCAAACAAGTTCAGAGCAAGTTCTGAAGGTAATCCACACAGGTGAGCATCACATACAACAAAGAAAATAAATGACTATGACATGCAGTTATATAGCTCAAGACCTCACATGTGTTTAAATGAAATCTATCAAAACTTCATACATTGCCTCATCAATCAACATTAGTTATTGACTAAGTTTATGTAATCAACTACTTTAATCAATCCACATGGTTCACTATCCTCTTAAGCTTCCTAATCCAAATTCACACATACAACTCAATTCTCCATCCAATTACTTTAATAGAATTGTATGGTCAAATTCATCAAAAATGGGACCCAAGTTAGCTACCAAAAGAGTCGCAACCATTCAAGTGTGTATCTCTCAACATCGTAAACATTAGCATGCACATAATCTCAACTCCCCCCCCACTCCACACACACACATTTACTATGAACATTGTCCTTAATGTTCAAGTAGTCAACAACCAAACACAAAGAAGGGAAAGAGGAAGAAGAAACTTCCTTGAAAAAGAATCGACCAACAACTCTTTGTCACCAACCACGCAAACCCTAAAGAAAACTCAAAACAACTCAAGGAAATGCATTAAACTAGAAAGAAATGCAAAGGAAACAATGAGAAAAGAAAAGAAAGGAAACTACAGTCCTACTGAAAAGGGTACACTACGATGAAGGAGGTGAAGTGTCATGAAGAGGCAATCGCTCCTCATAATTATCCATAAACCTAGGCATATACAATTTAGCTCGTTGTCCATTTACCTTGAAGGGGTTTTCATTTTCTCATTTTACCTCAAGGATCCCAACAAGAAGGACTTGGATCACCTTGAATGGACCATACCACCTTAACTTAAGCTTCCCTGGAAAAAGATAAAGATGAGAGTTGTAGATCAATACCTGGTTGCTTACCTTAAGGTCTCGGTGGAGGATCTTTTTGTCATGCCATTTCTTCACATGCTCCTTATACAACTTCAAATTGTTATAAGCATCCAAATGGAACTTTTCAAGCTCGTGAAGTTGCATAAGTCTCTTAGCACCTTCAGAAGACAAATCAAAGTTAAGAAATTTGGTAGCCCAGTATACACGATGCTCTAACTCAACTAGAAGATGACAAGACTTGCCATACACTATCCTAAATGGTGACATGCCTATAGATGTCTTAAATGCAGTCCTGTATGCCAAAAATGCATCATCTATCTTTAAAGACCAATCCCGCTTAAAAACATTAACAGTTTTCTCTAGTATTTTCTTTAATTCCCTGTTTGAGACTTCAACTTACCCACTAGTTTGAGGGTGGTATGGAGTAGTAACCTTATGAGTCACCCCATACTTAGCTAATAATGAATCAATAAGTTTGTTGCAAATATGCAACCCCTCGTCACTAATGATAGCCTTAGGTATGCTAAAATGTGTAAAAATATGCTTCTTCAAAAACTCAACAACACCTCTAGCCTTATTTGTAGGCAATGCCTCTGTTTCCACCCATTGCATAATCACTTACATCACACATTAATTCAAAAGGAAGAGACCAGTCAGGAGATATAAGAATAGGTGCAGTCATAAGCATATTCTTTAACAATTGAAAAGATATCAAACATTTATCGTTAAAAGCAAACACAACATCTTAGTCAATAACTGATGTTGATTGATGAGGCAATGTATTGAGTTGATTGATTAAAGTAGTTGATTGCATAAACTTAGTCAATAACTGATGTTGATTGGTGAGGCAATGTATGAAGTTGATTGATTAAAGTAGCTGATTGCATAAACTTAGTCAATAACTGATGTTGATTGATGAGGCAATGTATGAAGTTTTAATGGATTTTCATTTAAACATATGTGAGGTCTTGAGCTATAGGATTGCATCTCATAGTCATTTATTTTCTTTGTTGTATGTGATGCTCCCCTATGTGTAAAAATATGCTTCTTCAAAAACTTAACAACACCTCTAGCCTCATTTGTGGGCAATGCCTCTGCTTCCACCCACTTGCTAACATAATCAACAGCAACCAATATATATTGATTGAAGAAAGACTTAAGGAATGGTCCCATGAAATCTATGCCCTAAACATCAAAAACCTTGCAAACAAGAATGTTAGTCAATGGCATATCATGTCTCCTACTAATGTTCTCGTCCCTTTAACAGTTATCACAAGATTTGACAAATGCAAATGCATCCCTAAATAAGGTGGGCCAATAGAAACCACACTCTAAAACCTTATAGTTCCCCCAGCCTCTTGAGAATGACAATGATGTAACATAAAGGACATTTCCTCTTCAGGAATGCAGTGCCTAACAATACCATCCACACAAATCTTGTAAATCAAAGGATCATCCCAAAGATAGTGTCTTACCTCAGAAAAAAAATTTTCTTTTGAGCATAAGAAAAATAAGGGGGATAGATATTACCAGCAAGGTAGTTTACATAGTCTACAAACCAAGGAGTGACTATCATAACCATCAGATGCTCATCAGGAAAAGTCTCCTAAATGTCCTTCTTTGTTGCACTCTCTATAGCAACTTTATCCAACCTTGACAAGTGATCAGCTACAAAATTCTTGGCTCCCTTCTTATTCGTCAGCTCAATGTCAAATTCCTGCAAAAGTAACACCCAATGAATTAGTCTTGGTTTAGCGTCGGGTTTTTTCATCAAGTATTTCAAGGCTGTATGGTCAGTATACACAATTACTTTAGATAAAAACCAAATATAAGCAAAACTTGTCAAAAGTGAACACAACTGTCAACATCTCTTTCTTTGTGGCGGTGTAATGGCATTATGCACTGTTCAGTGTCCTATTTTCATAAAAAATAGGATGAAAGATCTTACCCCATCTTTGGCCTAAAACAGCACCCACTACATAATCACTTGCATCCCACATTAATTCAAAAGGAAGAGTTAACAATTGAAAAGATGTCAAAAATTTATCGTCAAAAGCAAACACAACATCTTTTTCAAGCAACTTAGTCAAAGGTCTAGCAATCTTAGAAAAATTCTTAATGAACCTACGATAAAAACCAGCATAGCCTAAGAAACTTTTAATGGATCTAACTTTGTCTGACGGTGGAAGTTTCTTAATGACATTAATTTTTACTGGGTGTACCTCTATACCTTGCTAGAAATCTTGTGACCTAAAACAATGCACTCCTGTACCATGAAATGACATTTTTTCCAATTAAGCACTAAACGGGTCTCTTCACATCTAATCAAGACTATCTCTAAGTTATCCAAGCATGCGTCAAATGAAGTACCAAACACAGAGAATTCATCTATGAAAATTTCAATGCAAGATTTAAGCGTATCAGAAAAAATAGCCATCATGCATCTTTGAAATATAGTCAGAGCATTGCATAACCCAAATGGCATGCATCTATATGCAAATGTACCATAAGGACACGTAAAAGTTATTTTCTCTTGATCCTCGGGGGCTACCAGAATCTACAAATATCCACTATATCCATCTAAGGCACAATAAAAGTCATCTCTAGCTAATTTCTCAATCATCTGATCAATGAAAGGTAAAGAAAAATGATCTTTCCTGGTGGCATCATTCAACTTCCTATAATCTACGCACATTCTCCACCCAGTTGCCTTCCTAATGGCTATTAATTCATTTTTATCATTTTTAACCACAGTGGTGCCTCCTTTCTTTGGCACCACTTGCACAGGACTAACCCAACCAGAATCAGAAATAAGGTAGATAATACCTATATCTATAAGTTTTACTACCTCATCTTTTAGTACATCCTTTATGTGTGGGTTAAATCTCCTCAGGGGCTGCACTATCGCCTTGCTTCCATACTCTATGAAAATTTGATGCGTGCAAAAAGAAATGGTTATACCCTTGATATCTTTAATGGACTACCTAATGACCTTTTATGGTCCCGCAGTACCCTCAATAGCTACTCCTCTATAGCACCTGACAAACAAGAAGAAATGATAACTAGTAAGTGCTCAAGTGGGTTAAGATAAACATACTTCAAATGACTTGGAAGAGGTTTAAGGTCAAGAGAAGGGGGCTTTTCAATTGAAGGCTTCGGAAATAGCTCGGCTAGATGTTGGAGAGGCTCGTATGCTCTATAATATGTCCAATATGCCTGCTCCAACTCAACTCCAATATCCTCCAACTCTTCTTGCAATTCTTCTCCTAACTCTTTGATCATTCCTTTGCGTTCCCCCTTCTAACAGACCTACACAAACAATAGAAGAATCATTAGCATCAGAAGAATAAATGTAAGTAAAATGGCAAGAGTCAAGAGTAGAAGGATGCTTCATAGCATTGAACACATCAAACACTAGTTCTTCATCTTGAAGTCTCAAGATAAGCTTTTCACGTTGCACATCGATGATGGTTAATGCAGTAGCCATGAAAGGTCTCCCAAGAATGATAGGGATGTCTATATCTTCCTCCATGTCAAAGACTAAGAAATCCACCGGGAAGATGAACTTCTCAACCTTAACCAATACATCCTTAATGATCCCCCTCAGAAAAGTGATGGACCTATTTGCTAGTTGAAGTGAAATAGTAGTGGGTTTAGTCTCCACCATTCCTAACTTCCTGAAAACAGAAAGAGGCATTAAGTTAATGCTCGCACCCAAATCCATTAAAGCCCTATCTATATGTAAATCACTAATAACACAAGGAATAGCAAAACTCCCTAGATCCTTAAGCTTCAGTGGCAAGTTTTTCGATAATATGGCCAAACACTCCTCATTCAGCTTCACTGTGGCATACTCCTTAAACCTCCTCTTGTTAGATAAAATTTCTTTCAAAAACTTAACATAAGAAGGCATCTACGCTATGGCCTTAACAAAAGGAATGTTTATATGCAGTTTTTTAAATATCTCAAGAAAATGACCAAACTGCTTATCTAACTGCGTACCTTTCAACCTTTGAGGATAAGGAATCTGAGATCTTACCGGAAGTGTGATGGCGTCAGTAAATAACCTTGGATGATCCTCCTTTGTAGCTAGTGCTTCCTTGGCCTCCTTGTTATTCTCTCGACTCTCTTCTTCTTCACTCTTTTCCACTTCTTTATCCTTCTACTTCTTCTTAACTTCCTCAAGCTGTCTGCCACTCCACAATAAAATTGCCTTTGCATGTTCTCTCAGGTTGGCCTCAGTAGTGCTAGGCAATGAACCCGAAGGTCTTTCCTTCAACAAACTTACAATCTGGCTCATCTGATTCTCCAAATTTCTAATAGAAGATTCTTGATTCTGCATCCTAACCTCAGTGGTGGAGATGTACTTCGAGAGTAGCTCTTTGAGATTAGATTTCTCTGGTGGCACAAGATTAGGAGCCTTGAAACCTAAAGGTGTCTGTCTCTGAACATTGGATGATAGTGGTTGTGCCATCTGATTGTTCTACCAAGAGAAGTTTGGATGATTCCTCCACCTTAGGTTTTAGGTATTAGAATATGGATCCCCTCTCTGTCTGTTATAATTGCCCACATAATGGGCCTCTTTTGTCTCTTGAGCAAAGGATTCCCAACTTGACACTTAGAAGATGTATTGGAATCTCCACCATAATGCTCGCATATAGCACAACTCCTCAATGAAGAACTAGCTCCTCCTCTCACACTGTGCATCAAATTATCCAACTTCTTCATCAAAACATCCATCTAAATAGATAAAGCCACTGTATTGTCTACTACACGAGCTCCTATAGGTCATCTAGGATGCCTTTCTATATGATACTGAAAATTGCTAGTGGCCATCTCATCAATCAACCTGTAGGCCTGATCTAGCATCTTTCTCATTAAACTACCTCTTATTGCAACATCTATGGTATTCCTGGTTGATGGGGTCATTCCTGTATAAAAAGCATTGACCTGTTGCCATATGGAGAACTCATGACTATGACACTGTGTCAACATATCTCGAAATCGCTCCCACACTTCATATAGACTTTCATTTTCATATTGGGTGAAGGAAGTGATCTCATTCTTCATCTTTATAACCTTACTATAAGGGAAAAAATTAGCTAGAAATAAACTCATCATCTTATCCCATGTGGTAATCGATCCTCACTACAAACTAGCCAACCATGCTTTGGCCTTATCCTTTAAAGAAAATGGGATTAACCTTAATCCCACTGCATCTTCTGACACTCCATTCTGCTTAAACAAATCACAAATATCTAGAAAGGTTTCCAAATGGGTATTCGGATCCTCCAAAGATAATCCTTTAAACTGAGATGCTCTCACCATGCTTGTAATGTTGTGAGGAATCTCAAAACTCATAGCTATGATCATCGGCCTTATAATTTGAGGGATGGGTCCATTGTTATGCCCTATAGTCAAATCCATCATAGTCAACTCCCTTCTCTCTTCAAGATGTGGCATCAACCCCTCCTCATGTTGTTCCATCTCTATAAACTGCTCTTCTCTAGTCCTTTCTTCTGTGTTACTATTCCAAGCCAATTTGGTTTCCTTACGCAACTTACGAGCAGTTTTTTTAATCTCAGTATCTAGTAGCAAATTTTTAGTTTTTTTACCACGAGTGAGCATAAACAAAATAGAACAAATAAAAAGCAAATAATAACAGAGCTAAGAATGGAAAATAAAACACACCGAAGTAAAGCTATCAAGCAAACAACTAAAATATGTAAATAAACAACAATGTAAGAATTAAATCTTAGATAATTAATACCTTCTAATCTAATGACCCATAATAAGGAAAATCCCCGGCAATGACGCCAAAAACTTGTTATGGTCTAAGCAAAGTAATATAAATTAAATTCTATCTAGACCAGCGAACGACAAGCATATCTCGTAGATAAATAATATAAAACAGTAAGAACCGGATATTGTACCCAATGGATTCCAACATGTAAGACAATTAAATTAAATGATTCAAAATTACTCAGACGATCAAGAATTGATTGATTTGAAAATAAAATAAAATAATATAAGCAAATCAAGGAAATATGCGAGATGCAAAGTATGAATTAAAAATGACTGGCTTTAATCAAATGACAGAAATTGGCTAAGGTATCGGATTTCAATTAGATTGGACACTAAAAATTGTAACAGTGGATTGATCTAGGAATTACTTTACTTAAGCAAGTTGAACCCAATGTTCATAGGAATTCCCTTCTCTTCTAAATCCCAATTGCCCACTTAGTTCATAGATAATTTGGAATAAAAGGCATTCAATATAAGAAGCCTAAAATTAAGTTCGTTAATCCTAAGTATCCTCATATAAGATCTTGTTCTACACTTTAGGCTCAAATATGTTGCTTAATTGATTTTCCTACAAATTAAATCCTATTGGGTATGGTATTCAATCATCTAAGGCCTTAACCCAGGTAATCAAGCTAAATTAGGCTAAATATGCATTCAATTGAGCAAAAACTAATACCACAAAAAGTGTACTAATCCAATATCAATCCTAACCTTATCCAAAAACAAACTTACTCATACATATCTATCAATGCAACACAAATCATAGACGTAATATATAAAATAAATTCAAAAAAATTAAAACAAATAAGGAACAAAAATAAATTAAATCCCAGCAAAATCGTCGTTATTGGGATTGAAAAGTTTTGGCCAAGTCGTTGTCTTCTTTTGACGCTTGCATGAATGGAGACTGCGTATATTGTTGGAGGCTTGTGTTGTTGTTCTGTTGGAAGGTTGCATTCGTGAGTTTAATGAAGGCTGATGTGACAAATAAACAGTTGCGGTTCACGCCTATTCACGCATAATTAACCACATTCCTCTCTTGCTTTGGTTTCACCGTAACGATGCCCTCCCTTCTTCCCTATTCATTGATGTGACTAATAAACATTGTTGGTCCACCTTCTTGCCACTTTATTCATGCACGTTCCTTCTCCACCGCTAGCTCTTCATTCCTTGGTTGTGTGGCCAGCTACTGTCTTCTATGAATTGAATGATTTTCTAAGGTATTTGTGTAACATCCCTTTACCTATGGGAAGGTTAGAATAGTAAATATGAATGATTAATGGGAACTTAAGAAATGCATTTATATATATATATATATATATATATATATATTCATGCATAATATGGTATTCACCTATACATGAATAGTGATACTTGTTCTGCACATGAAGTTAATTGTACATGCATTCGTGAATAATTATGGGTATGATCGGATTGAATTGTGAATTTTAGAGATTTATGAATGTTTCTATATTGAAATTATTGTTGATTAGTAGAATTGTGAATTTTATAAATTTTTGGTAAACTTAGGATTTATTTTGTAAATTATAGAGTATTATGGAAAATAGGAAAAAGGAGAGAAGTAATCAAATGAGGAGTTGGAGATGGTTGGATTGTAAAGATGAGAGTTAAAGGGAGATAGTTCAAAAGAAACTAAGTCAGAACCTAGACCTTAGGAAGATGACAAGTGTAAAGTTACTTTTACAATGTGTCAGAAGTTTGAGTAATTCGAGAGTTAAAAAGGAGTTGGTACTCTTCCTATTTTCTTTCCTTGTTATCATTTCTCCAAAATTTCTTCCCATACACAGAGTTTTCCATCAAACTCTTTCTGAGAGTTAACCCTAATTCTTCATAACCCTCACCATTTCGTTTACTCAAGTGTTCCTTCAGCCTTAAAAAAAACCATAAGTTGATTGTATTCATAAAGGAGTACGAGAGTTTGCATGCAATTAAGGTTTTGGAGATAGTTGAAGATCTTAGAGTTTTCAATAAGAAGATAGTGAATAAGTTCTTTAGAATTAGAGATTTTGAAATAAGATAAGTTACTGTCATCTGCATGAACAAGCATTCTCAGATAACTGTATTCTTATGTGTTGTGTTAAAAGGATGGGAATTTGGGGATATAGTGTTATTTAGGTTTTGATGGATTATTAATGATCAGGTGTTATGGAAATAAATCTTGGAGTTGAAATAGAAATAAAATGATGTATAAGATTAGTTTGGAGAGTTAGATATAGAAAGGTAAAATGCTCTATTTCTTTACTGAGCATGCATGAATACTTAGGTGTTCATATGAGAGTTGATGAAGACTTAGAGATGTCCATGTGCATAGACGTATCGTCTGTATTCTATCTTCTATGTTTTACCGTTTGTGGTTGACCTTCTTTGTCTATATTGACAACTTAACCTCTGTCTTTCTTTAATTCGTCTTCCTTTTCATTTGTGCTTCGTCTACTTTTTGGAATCGTCCGTTCTCTACTTCGTCTATCTTTGGGTGTTGCGTCTGTCTTTTGGCACTTCATCTATGTTTGACTTTTATCATCCACTTTGACATCTATCGTCTATGTTTGACTTCTATCGTCTATGTTTGACTTCTATTGTCTACTTTGACTTTTATCGTCTGCTTTGACCTCTCATCGTCTGTCTTTTTGCATTTGGTCTGTCTTTGCTTCCGTCTATGTTTTGTTTTCATCTATGTTTTGTTATCATCTGCCTTTCGTCTGTCATTGAGATTTTGTCTACCTTTAAACACTTCGTTTGTCTTTGGTGTATCTGTCTATCTTTAGCCATCATCTGTGTTTTGAAAATTCGTCTGCTTCTACTTTGTCTACCTTTTGCTTATAGGACCAAATAATATCAATTGCACTCTTTGATTTAACATGAATAGTAGATTCGAAAGTCCGAGTTTGGAGAGAAATCTGAAATGGCTCTTTAGGTTTTGAAACTTGATCTAGATGGTTTGTTGAGGTATAAACCCTACAAACAATGCTAGTTAAGTGAAGTTCGATATTTGACTGTGGTTTTGATAAACTAGATGAAAGGATACCCGAGGATTGTCATGAACATGCATTGTACATAATCTTTTCTCTATATGTGCATTAATGGACACGCATATTTGCATAGATTGTGATATATGTGTGTATTATTTTGTTATAGAGGAACAGTTGGAACGTTAACTTCTTGACGTTGCGGGCACTTCCAAGCATTAGCTTCAGGAGTAACTTGTGAGTAACCTAGACGGTCTCACTTAATTTCTGGTTGTTTAAATCCTGTTGAAAATGACTGTATGATTGTGACTTGAGTGTTGATTCCGGACATGGAGGTCCGATGACTGTGATGTTGGATTGAGATGTTGAAGTGCTACTTGTATGTGAATGAGATGAAATAAATGTGCACTTGATATAAAATTGTCATTTGATTCTCCACGTCAGTTGAATGCTTGACTTAGGTCCGATGACTCTGAAATTCTGTCTGAACATTTTTATAAGTTTGTGATATATGAGGTATGCTGAATTTGTTGCATTTCATAAAATACATGTTCAGATAAAGGCATTGTGACCCGAGTTGCCTTTATGAAGCGCTTCCACGTAGAGCTTTGCTCCGCAATTTTCTGATTATGATTTGGCACGTAGAGCTATGCTCTATGATTCGGTCTGATTGAGCCCTATAGGCCAATATTTGTATAAGTCTGTGATAGGCACTCGGTCACAACAATAAGAAAGAATGTGAGTCTCATGTGCATTGCTGATGCATGATATATATATGGTTATAAGTGTTAAATGTACAAATGTGACATGGTTTGTTAAGTGCATATGATCTCATGTGATATATGCCATGTGTGATAATGTGATGCATGAGTTGAGTAAACCATCAATGATGGTTACCTTATTGAGTTCGCAAAACTCACCAAAATTGCAACGTTGTCTTTTCAGGACTAAGAGACAACTTTATCGAGTGAGAGACTCTACGTGATTTTGGCAAGAGAAGTCATGGCTCAAAGGTTAGTCAGTTGGAATTTTTGGATAACTTAGATGGACTTGTATATTTTTCCTCATCCATATAGTACTTTTGTCCTAGGTTTAATGATATATATATATATATATATATTGTAAGTGTTTGAAAGACAATGTCAACTTTCGAGTTGTAAAATGAAATGAGGAAAAAGGTTGGGCTTTAAATTGTTGTGGTTTCCTTATGATGTTTTATAATGATTAATGACTTGATGCCATGTGCAGTTTACATAGTGATCATTAGTAGCTCACCCTTATCGTAAGATATATGCAGGAATGACGTCCAGGAGTTCCGGTGTGTACCCTACGGTAAGAGGGTGCTATATATAGGTGGTATTAGAGCATAGTTGGCATCTTTTAGGATATGTAGAACGTTAAGCATGAAATATCGTGAGAAGTGTAGAAAAATGATTGAAATTTATTGTTTGTTATAGGTCATTCGTTCTAGGTAATCAAGTTGATCAGCTAGCTGACCAAAGATCGGTAGGAGCCAGTAGAGAGTCCTCGGTACCTCGATTTGAGGAGATGCCTCCTAGAGTTCCCGAAAGAAGGGAGAGGAGGTATGATAGGTTGCGGAAGCAGGGAGCTGTGGACTTCTATGGTAGCACAGACCCTACTGAAGCTGAGGGATGGATGGAAAGGAAAGAGAGGGTATTTGATCAGATGGATTGCGAGCCTGATGAAAGGTTCTATTATGCAATGTCCTTACTGCAGGGCCCAGCTTACTAGTGGTGGAAGACTGTCCCTGGTAGTATAATCAGGCCTTACCAATTAAAGTGGGAAGACTTCCTGAGGGTCTTCAAGGAAAACTACATGCCCAAGATTTACTTAAATAGAAAGATTAAAGAGTTTCTGAGTTTGAAGCAGGGTAGGATGTCAGTGGCCGATTATGAAATTTGATTTAATGAGCTGATAGGTTATGCTACTGCTTTGATCCCTACAAAAGAGGATAGGTGTAGGAGGTTTGAGAATGGACTTAATATGGAGATCAGAACAAGGTTGGCACAGTCGAATTTAGGTACTTTCATGGAGTTGAGGGCTGCTTCGATTAGAATTGAACAATTGATGACAGAAAATCGTGCTTAGATTGGACCCTTGTCCAGAAGGAAGAGGCTTAGTGAGAGTCAGGGCAATTCTAGTAGGAGATTCAGTGGGCGCCAGAACAGAGGTTTCAGACCACTAGTTGGATCAAGGCAGTCAGGATTCCGACAGAGAGGTGGCTTTGTACAGTCTGGCAGTGGAAGAGGTACAACACAGAGTCAGTTACCCCAGTGTGAGCACTGTAGGAGGAGGCATGGTGGTGAATGCTGGGGACACTCTGGAGCTTGTTTTAGATGCGGTTCTTTTAATCACCAAATTAGGGACTGTCCTGCTGCTATGGGGATTCAGTCTGGTATAGGCGGCAGATCGGGGAGTGAAGCTACTATTCAGCCAAGTAGAGATAATGGGACTGGACAGAGGGGCCGTGGTAGAGGTAAAGGGAGCTCTGGGAGTTCCTCTATGAGGACTAAGGAGCGGAGTAACTGACAGCAGTCCTAGGTCCGAGTCTATGCTATAACTAGGTAGCAGGCTCAAGACTCCCCAGATGTGGTTGCAAGTGTGCTTCTCATTTATGATTTTGAAGCTTTTACATTGCTAGATCTAGGATCCACACACTCCTTTATCGCACCGCATTTGGCATGTAGATTGCATTGTGATAGGGAGTTATTACAGTATAGGTTGGAGGTGAGTACACCAATAGGTAGTACTACAGTGGTAGAAGAAGTTTGTAAGAGATGTCTGATTAGGATTGATCAAGCAGAATTGGAGGCAGATCTGATTGTATTATAGTTAAGAGAGATAGATGTGATCCTGGGTATGGATTGGCTTTGCTCATAGAGCCATTATGAATTGCTACACCAAGAAAGTAGTGCTAGAATCTCCTAGTCAACCAAGAGTAGTTTTTAGAGGAGTTAGTCAAGTAGTGCCAACCAGGATGATATCATTTATGAGTGCACTGAGATTGATGCTGGGAGGATGTGAGGCTTATCTGGTCCACATCATTGATACTAGAGCCGGGTAAAGTGCACAGGACATTCTCGTGGTTGGGGAATTTCTGGATGTGTTTCTCGATGAGTTACTTGGTTTACTACCAGATCGGGAAACAGAGTTCATGATTGATTTAGTTCTAGGTGTTGCTCCTATATTTATCCCTCCATATAGGATGGCACCTGTGAAACTGAAAGAGTTGAAGGCTCAGCTTCAGGAGTTGCTGGAAAAGGGTTTTATTAGACCCATTGTTTCGCCTAGCTTCAGTACTGTTTGTGAAGAAGAAAGATGGGACCTTGAGGTTATGTAGTGATTATAGGCAGCTGAATTGGGTGACAGCGAAGAATAAATACCTACTACCTAGAATTGATTATTTGCTTGATCAGCTGCAAGGAGCTCAGGTATTCACTAAATTGGACTTGAGGTCAGGATACTATCAATTGAAGATAGCAGAGGCTGATGTACCTAAGAGTGCATTCAGGAGCCGGTATAGACACTACGAGTTTCTAGTGATGCCATTTGGGTTGACTAATGCCTCGGCAGCCTGTATGGCCTTGATGAATAAGGTATTTCAGCCTTACCTAGATCGATTTATGATTGTGTTTATTGATGATATCTTGGTGTATTCAAAGAGCAGAAAGGAACATGCTGAGCATCTGAGGGTTATATTACAGATTATGAGGGAGAAGCAGTTGTATGCCAAATTTAGTAAGTGTAAATTTTGGCTGGACCAAGTTGTGTTTCTGGGACATACAGTGACTAGAGATGGCATATAGGTAGATCCAAGAAAGATTGAGGCAGTAATGAATTGGGAAGCTCCGAGGAACGTGTCTGAAATCTGAAGCTTCCTAGGATTGGCTGGATATTATCGGAGATTCGTCGAGGGGTTCTCTTTGATCTCAGCCCCTCTGACAAAACTTCTGAGGAAGAATGTAGTGTTTAGATGGAATGAGGAGTGTTAGAAGAGCTTTAAGGAGCTTAAGCATCGATTGACTTCGGCACCGGTGTTGACTATTCCATCAGGGACTGAAGGATATGTGATGTACAGTGACGCGTTGCATCGAGGATTAGGATGTGTATTGATGCAGCATGGCAAAATGATCACCTATGCATCGAGACAATTAAGGTCTCACGAGATTAATTATCCGATACATGATTTATAGATAACTACAGTGGTTTTTGCTCTAAAGATTTGGAGACACTACTTGTATTGAGAGACCTTTCAGGTTTATATAGATCATAAGAGTTTGAGGTATCTATTGAGTCAGAAAGAGTTGAACTTGAGACAAAGGAGATGGGTTGAATTGCTGAAAGACTATGATTGCACTATTGAGTATCACCCGGGGAAAGCTAATGTGGTGGCTGATGCTTTGAGTAGAAAGCCTAGTACCAGTATAGCTCAGATTCAGTTATCGAGGCTACCTAATTTGATTCATTCGAGAGCTTTGAATATGGAGTTTAATCTAGAGCATGATGAGGCCTTGATTGCTACATTGAAACTTAGGCTGATGTTATATGATCGAATAAAAAAAGTACAGAGGAAAGAGCCCAACATGGAGAAGCTTATGGAAAAAGTAAAGACGAATCCGGATTCTGAGTTTGAGTTGAGGGATGAGACCTTATAGTTGAAACAGAGGCTGTGTGTGCCTAATATAGATTAATTGAGAAAGGAGATTCTTGAGAAAGCTCATATGACTTCCTATGCTATGCATCCTGGTACTACCAAGATGTATAACGCACTCAAGCAGCATTTCTGGTGGCCTAGAATGAAGAAGCAAGTGGCAGAATATGTATCTAGATGTATGACATGCCAGCAAGTTAAGGCTGAGCACCAGGCTCCGGTAGGTAAGCTCCATTCATTACCCATTCCGAAGTGGAAATAGGAACAGATTATTATGGGTTTCATCATGGGGTTGCCTAAGACTCCTAGGCAGAATGATGCTATATGGGTGATAGTGGATTGGTTGACTAAGTTGGCCTACTTCCTACCAGTGAAAGAAAATAATTCACTTGATCAGTTGGCTCAGCGATATGTTAATGAGGTGGTGAGACTGCATGGGGTTCCAGTGTCCATTGTATCGGACAGGGATCCTAAATTTACTTCGAGGTTTTGGAGGAGCTTGCAGTCTGCTATGAGTACTAAGTTGAACATCAGTACAACATTTCATCCTCAGACAGAAGGACAGAATGAGAGGACAATTAAGACAGTAGAGGATATGCTCAGGGCGTGTGTATTGGAGTTTAAGGGAGCTTGGGATCAATACATGGCATTAATAGAGTTTGCCTACAACAATCATTACCATAGTAGTATCGGAATGGCACCCTATGAGGCACTGTGTGGTAAAAAGTGTCGACCGCCATTATATTGGGATGAAGAGGGCTTGAGAATAGTTGAAGGCCCCGAGTTGATACAAGATACAGTGGTTAAGGTGAAATTGATCCGAAGTCGAATTAAAGCGGCTCAAGATAGGCAAAAGAGTTATATGGATTAACATCGACATGATATGGAGTACAGTGTGGGAGATAAGGTGTTCTTGAGAGTGTCACCTTGGAGGGGAGTTTTGAGATTTGGTAAAAAGGGAAAGTTGAGCCCTAGGTACATTAGTATTTATGAGATCATTGAGAGGATTGGACCTTTAGCCTATAAGCTGGCTTTACCGAATGAGATTTCTCAATTTCACAATGTGTTTCATGTGAGTATGCTCCGAAGATATCGATCAGATCCGACACATGTGATACTCGCTCAAGAGATTGAGTTTACTAGTAACTTAAGCTATGTTGAGGAGCCGATCAAAATTGTGGGATCACAGATCAAGCAGTTGAGGAATAGAGTTATTCCATTGGTGAAAGTCCTTTGGAGGAACCACTTAACTAAGGAAGCAACTAGGGAGATAGAGGAGCATATGAAGAGGCATTATCCCCACCTGTTCGAGCAAACAGGTAAGAATTTCGAGGACGAAATTTCTTTTAAGGAGGGGAGAGTTGTAACA
>JAOSBO010206486.1:0-17067 GCA_027563915.1 Erythroxylum rotundifolium | reverse complement strand
ATTAGAAGCCCAATTGAACATTTAGAAATGGGCTAGGCTTTGGTTTAATTTGATTAATTAGATTAATTAAATTAAAAGAAAGTTAATTAAGATAAATGGAGGTAGAATTTCGTTTTTAATGGACTAGAAGTGCAACACATTTAGTATTGATTTGCTATATTAAAACTGGTTTTAACATGTTTTATTATCACTAAATAGAGTAATAACCTTATCATTTAATGGTTTAATGGTGGTCTTTTAATGATAGCATTTAATCTATTATCATTCATTGGATTAAATAAAAAAGAGGTGCATTATGATGGACCATCTTCCTTCTTTCATCACAAAACCTAAATTGATATGTCTCATTTAGGTTAATTGTCTTTCATATTGCTATCTTAAAGACAAATGAGAAGAGTCTCATTTATTGGCTTCTTTATGAATGATTAAAGAAGGAAGTGATGCATTTGATGCAAATCTCTTCTTTCTTTTGATGAAAACCGAAATTGAGAAAGTGTAAGAAGGTGTTTTTGCATTTTTGACTCTCTCTCTCCTATCTTGCATGGTATAGACGAAATTGCATGAGAAGTATTTCAAAAATTGGCTTCTTTCTTTTAAGGAAAAAATCTCTTCAAGTTTTTTTCCCCTTTCCCACTAAAGGATCTTGTTAACCAATTTGTCCAAGAAGAACAAGTGGTAGATCGAATTGGTTGAGGATGCAATATCAAGAAGAGGATACAATCATGAGAAGAGGATATATCTCCTAAGAGAGGATTCATTGCTGAGGATAGGATAGTACAACGAGGAGTTAAAGCTATAGCGAGGGAGTCGGTAATATAATTTTTACCACCTTGTTCTGATGTTTATTATCCTTATACCATATCATGTATGCATGTTAATTTGGTTATGTTACTTCCCCTGCAATTTTGATTTCCAAAAAGTTTTGAAATCTACCGTTTTATCCAAATCATGCATACTTTATTTTTTTGATCCAACATAAAGCTTTGTTTGGAATAACTAAACATAATGCATAATCACGACCGTTTCTAATAGTCGTCTAGCATTCGTATATATAAATTCAAATTGTTCATATTACAGAGTAATCTAATAATATGTCTTATAACAAAACATGATTCATAAATACAGAACATTCTTGTATCAGAACAAAACTCATAAATTTCATAACATAATGTATAGGTATTAAAATTGAATATCAGAATAGGATGCAATCCTTTTAAATCAAAAGATGTCTTGTATCATATCAGAATATGTCTTGTATCAAATCAGAGCTTATCTTGTATCAGATCAGAACTTGTTTATATCAAAACTGAACATATAACAAACTACAAAACATGTTATCCTGTTAATCCTAATTACAGAATTGGGTAACAGGACCAGAATAGGAGAGATTTATGTCCCAGTAACAAGAGACACTAAAGTGTCAATATTAGGAGACACCAAAGTGTCAATATTAGGAGACACCGAAGTGTCAATATCAATCGACATTGAAGTGTCGACACTAAAGTGTCACAGGAGCAGCTGCATACCCTTCAGAATCATAAGTAAAAAAATGTATTATGTAATATATATCATGATTACAGTTGTCTCAAATTGAACATATTCATTCCTTTTTAATCCAACTCAATATGCCTTATAAACATAAGCAATTGCATCAATATATCAATGGAACATTAATTCATTACATCTAACATAACATCATAGAAATCCCCCAATCCATAAACATCCATATCAAATTCACATCACATAAAACCCTTGGATACATTTGTATTCTTAAGAACACCTTCATCTTGAACATACCTTACATTTCAATGTCAATTATTCACTAACCATATATTCTTTAAATAATTACCTCAATTAACAATCCATAACTACATTAACTTTTACTCAATTAATCTAATATCATCTATGTTCATTTACAACCTCAATTAAGTTCAATTCAACCATTATTAAGTACCTTAACCTTATATAGTCCAACAATTGTCCACAACCAGCATTTTCTCCTTCCTAAGTACTGCCCACAATCGTGGGGTACCTCTCCCTGATTGTGACAGAAGCTACTGCTGTAACCCACGATCATGGCCCAGCCACTTTCTTGCAAATTTTCCAGATTCATCTCCTTCATTCCAAATTCCAAACACCTTCATTTCAATGCATACATCACATCTCAATTATACCTTATACATGGTTCAATCCCTTATCAAATTCATGTCCAATTCAAACTCAAAACCATTCACTTGACAACTCATAACTGTAGTCCATACACCAAACCAAAGCAGAAATTATCATAGAAGCATTATTTTTCCAGCACTCAATTACCAACATCCTAACATATATTTCAAGCCAATTTAATTAGCATGTAACTTGTCTGAATACATGTTATCAAGTTTAGAATTCCCTTATATGTTTAAACTCAAATTCCTACTTTAATGAAGAACAAGCCAATCTAGCTTTCCAAGTAAGCAAACACAATTCTAAGATCAAGGTGACTAAGAAGACAGCAACATAGAAGATAGCAAGGTCTAGCTTCCTTGAGTATTTTGATGTGATAATTTAGAAAAACTCAAGCAAAACATAGGGTTGTAAGATAAGAATAGGTTTTAGGTGGTGAGAGATGAAGAAAGAAGAGGAAAAACAACAAAAACGTGTTTTGAACAAGCTTAGTTCAATTAGTTGCAAGATGTCTCTTCCTTCTATTGACATTTATCACTAAGCTTGTAATGCCACGTTTCAATTGATTATGCTGCCATTAATCCACACATTTAATTTCCATTTGTCATTTAAACAATTAGTCCACATGTCACTCCAAGACTTGTCACATAATAATTGGTCCATTTATCACACATTTAACTATAACAAATGTCACTAACTCATAGGCTTAGTCATACTAATTTTCATGTACTAACTTGTCTTGCACCTTGACAGTTTTCCTAGTCCAAATGTACATTTTAATAACTCAATTCTCTAATTATATTAATTAATTCCAAGGTACCAAATATGATCCATTAGAACAAAATTTAAAACATATATAATTCATGAATATGTAACATTTCAACTAGGGTATAATTTGGGGCCTTACAGTTTTAGAAACATCTCCCTAGGTGTTGTCAATATCGATATTTCACCCCCTTAAAGGCTTAGGACGACCCAAAATGGATTGATCTCTCCCTACCAAACCATTAGCTGACTCCTTCTTAGCTTCACAAGGTCTTTCCATCTCTACTATTTATAAGAAAATAGGGACATCTGCATTAGGCCAACACAAACACCAAACCATATCACAAATTACTAGACTCTTATTGGTCAGAACTGCCTAAACTGTTCTTTGATACCACAAAATGTTAAACCCCCTATTGGAACCTACAACCTCCCATATACATGACAACCGAATCCCTGTACAAATAGGCATAGTATAAATTTCTATTCATTTGTAAAGACTGCCATCACATAATTTTATTTTTCTATTCAATACTATACATATACATATTACAAAGTGTCATTTCACTTAACATTACATTAAAAAGTACTATTACTTCTTTACATTTACATGATAATCCAAAAACAAACATTATAATTTCCTTCATTACATGTACAATCATCTTCAACCAAAAATAATAATAAAAACACACTTTAAAGGTACTTTTACTCCTAACGGTTGATCTTGGTAGATGTCCCTCTAACCTCATTCCTAATATGTGGACCTACACAGATTAACACTCGTGCTAAGATTGAAAGCTTAGTAGGAAAATATTTAGTTTGGATGACCACTCATAACAGTGATCCACTAAGCATATATATTCATAAACATCACAACTTGTATAAATAGTGATAGCACACTTAATAAAAGTTATAATGCAAACATGCTTTAATATGTTATTCATATACCATAAATTCACATTCATAACCCAAACATTGATGTTCAATAGATACAAATTATCAAGATAAATGCAAATGATTATCAATACCAATTATTTATGTTGTCACAATGTATTTATTATTTGTAACCATTAGGCCTGCACATTCTCGTCGATGTGGAAAATAAGAATTTTGGATATCCAAAGATATCAAAACTATGGATGCCTGAAAGTATCGAACTTTGGATACCGAAGACATCAAACTGTGGAGATACTAAGTCTCGAAATGAAGACACCATTAGTATCAAACTGTAACAACCGCACTATAACCCTATAGGCATGCCTATCAATCCACCACCAAGATAATAGAGTAGGCACTATAAAATTTTTTTTAACCATTTATTTCATAATTCATCATACGATATTCACTTGAAGTCATAAAACTTGTATTAAAGTGCATACTACACACATATGAGCAATAAATATGCATACAAATAATCTTTCCACATGAAAATTGTCTTCAGCATGCATTATGCTCACTCTTAAATTCCAATGTTTAATAACCGAATTCATATATGGTAAGTTATATTTCATTTATTTGTAGGTGTTTGGAAAGTTTCATACATATTAAAAAGGTTTGTACGATAAAAAACATTAGAAATGAAAACAAGGTCATGGTCGTGACTAAAGAGCCTTCTGCACAATCACGATCATGTCTAGAGTGTCATGGTCATAACAAAAGAGTTTTCTACTGGATCATGATCGTGATACCCATGTCATTATCATGATAGAAGATATTGATAATATGACATGATCGTGAATTGTGACATACACTCGCCATTCATACCTTTAATTTTCCGTAATATGCATATATAAAGCATTGGAATTATGTTTTGAGTTCTTCTTTAAAATGTTTCTTTTATCTTTTTAGTTTCTAAAGCACTAACAATCATGTCGTTTAAACTTCTAAATCATGATACGTAGACCAAACATCACAAGCTGCTCCAAAAATAGGGGCAGCATCATGTCACCAAATTTGATCTCAGTTTCCAATGTCATTAAGCCATAATTAAGTCAAAGTCAATTCTAGATATATCTACTCCTGTCTTAGGTTTCATATGAAACTAAAATCACCCAATTTAGAGGTCTTTAGGCTGAGTTATGACCTAATAAATGTGTTCTACTACACGATACTCTCTTGTCATATTCAACTAATTTTATGCAAGGTAATACCAAAATAACACCAACACACCATTCTAGAAACCATTCCATATCCAAATGAATCTTTGTATCCATTCAAACATACAAACATAGAGAAATTAAATTAAATGTAATCCTAACCTTAAAATTGGCTAAGTATTTCTTCTAATGCCTTTCCTTCCCTTCCTTTTTGGCTTTGCTTTATTCACCAACTAGAAACACCCACTATGGTAAAAAGTTTTTTAGGCAATGATAAGTTTGCAACAGTTTAAAAATGTGTTGCTAAAAATTAATATAATGCAATAGTTTTAAACGTGATGCCTTTAATAATATTAAAAAGCAACGAAAATAAAATTTGTTGCTACATATAAGAAAAGGAAAAAAAATTAAAAAAAGGTTGCAATAAAATCTTATATACGCAACATCTAAAATTGTTATAGTTCTATATTATATTATATCATGTAAGTGAAAACTAATTAACATCACATTACATATATACATTTTCAAGTGGAATAGAAAAAACATAAATGATATAGCCAACCAATTTGCCCATCCTGACTACTTTTTAGGATCTAAGGCTCAACAGTATCAATAAAAAAATGACATTATTTAGTTTTAAAACAAAATGGTGTCGTTTTACTTAGTTAACAATTGGAAAGTGTAATGTCATTTTACTTAATCAAATGACATCTTTTTACTTAGTTAAGAATTGGATAGTGCAATGTTGTTTTACTTATTCAAAATGATGTCGTTTTACTTTAATCAAAACATAGTTACAGAGAAGTAAAATGATGTTGTTCTGTTTCAGACGCAAAACAACATTGTTTTCTTTCATTTAATTTCCACACATCAGTTCTTTTGTTCTTCACTCACCGTGTCTTCTCTCCTAGTTAGTCTCCACTCTCCCAGTTCCTTTGTCACACTTCAATCTCCACTCTCCCACTGCCATCGATTTCATCAACAAAGTATAACCTTACTGACTTGTTTACCACCAATGAGGAGGACCTTTGTAGCCACCTCAAGTCTATCTAACTGCAACTCAAGTTCATCGAAATCTAAGAAGAGTACATCAAAGATTAATAGAAGAATCATAAGCAAGAACTTCTTCATACCCAAGAAGAGGTCAAGCGAATCTAGTTGGTGTTTATCATCATTAGTCAGTTCATGGAGATGGTCGATCAAAACAATGGGATTGTGGGTTTATAATGGTTATTGGGGCTTAGATTGCAATGGATAATATTTGGAAAATTAAATTATGGTTAGAAGTTAGAAGTAGGTGAAAATTCAAGCTTGAAGGATAAATTAGCAAGTTTGGATGAATTTCTTTTCTTAGGGTTCTTTAATTGTCTAATTAAGGATTTAATTTAGGTTGAACTAGAATAAGGAAAGTGAATTGTGGTTCAAGAATTTGTGATACGAAAAACAATAGTTGTAAACTGTTTAGATAATGTTAATATTATGGGTTTGTTATTCATAATGGCAATTCATGTTTTTATTATGTTCTTGATCCTACTATAGATCATACTTTGTCGTTAATTGTAATTCTAATTGTTTGATAATGTGCAATTGTGACCTTTGCTTTGTATATAGTTTGATGGCATTCTTGAAACAAAACTAAAAAGGCAGTTTAAAATTGTTATAGACAAAGGCATTTTAGTCAAGAGTTTGCTTGTCTGGATCAAAACAATAGGATTATGGGTTTTACAATAGGTATTAGGGCGTAGATTTTAATGGGTAGTGTTTGGAGAATTAAATTGTTGTTAGAAGTTAGAACTAGGTGAAAAATTCTGGCTTTCTATTAGTGAATGTTAATAGTGTGAGATAGTAGTTCTTTAACCAAATGGTTATGGATTATCATTTCTAATATATGATTATTATAGTCTAAACTTGAATTTTTCTATCAAGTTTTCCAGCTCACTGGAACTTCTATGAATTAATTTTACTATGTAGGTTTATGGATGTCTATTCCTTATTCATGTGGATGTAGAGTGAATTCAACATATCACAAAATTCCTAGCTTGTCATCTCTTATTCTTATGAGTTTGTAAGAAATTTATCTTCAAAACCTCGTAGCTCCTTTGGTTTTTATTTTTGTGCAAGCTAAGAGTTAGGTTCACATTTTGAATTATGCTTGATTTCCTTTTCTGGCCATATAGTGGCCCAGGGTCTAATTTGTTCTCACTTCAACTTGCTCTTTAATACATTAAGGTTGTTGGAATTGTGCTTATCAAAAGCATAAAGAAGAAAGGCTATAAGAGATTATTCTTTTTTACTATTCTCTTTGTTTACAGAGGAAGGAAATGGTATGAGTCGAAATGGTGAAAATTTGGTGATGATAAATTTTAAATGTTATAACTTGTGTATGTTAATGGTACAGTGATTTAACATTTAAATTTTGAGCTCAATCATATGTAAAATATAGCATTTTTCAACCTCAAAATGATGAATAAATATGAAACTTAACCATAGTTTCCATCCTTCTTGTTTTGCTATTTCTTCTCAGGTACTTTAGATATACAATTGGTTTGCTTATTATACCATCTAAAAATTTGGCTCAATATATAAACATCAACATGTAACTATATTTAGTATAATTAAGCTTTGGAAATATCTTTTAAGTTATAGAGGAGAGGTCAAGTGTATAGAAAGCTAACATATTATTCAGTTGATAATTTAGTGATTGAAAATTATATAGCTTTTCATTGCGATGTGCACTTTGACTTAAGGAAAGTGGAGTGAAGAAAATGTGATGACTATAATTCTGAAGTTTGTGAGAATTAGTACACTTAATGCAACAAACATAAATTGGGTAAAGTTATGGAAAGTGAGGTTCTTAGCTCATTGCACTATCTCAGCAGATCTAATTCTTTGATAACTTGGTTCTACTATAATGAACTCTATTTGTTGTACAATTTTACATCTTGGTTGACGACGTTTAATGAAACCAAGTTTTCTTGCATCTTAATTTTACAATTCTAATTTACTTCCTTTTCCTTTTTTTAGGATGATGATGATTAGGAGTGGATAAAGGGGTACTTTGTGAAGAATTTTAAAATGCCCATACATATTAGTTTTGTTTAGTATTAGGATTAATTCACTTATATTCCATATGGAATAGAGGACGATATTGTAAACGAAGATTTTAGCTCGTGATTTTTCAGTTTTGTATTTTGAATGTATTAAAGGATTGAATTTTACAAGTCTTTATAGATTATATTTTATATATAAATGCAACTTTTTTTTTACATTTGATAGTATGTATGTAATTAAGACATACATTAATATTTATATATTTCTTTTAACTTATATATGGGTGTTGTCTAGATAATGATAAGAGTTTGATTTTAGATTAAATAATATTGATAATGAAAAAATAAATTGTTGTTTTCATTGTTACAAATTGTTACATAAAAAATTTTCATTTTGTTGCCTTATGAAGACTTAAAAGTATTGCAATATCTAGTTAACATTGTTAAAATAGTTTGAAACTAATGTATTGCCTTAGTTAGAACTTAAATCAACGTTTTTTATTTTTTTCCTAATTAAAAAAATTATGTTGCCTTATACTTATTGCAGCGCCACTTCTTGTGGCTATATGAATTATGTTGTCTTAATAAAAAGGCAAAGACAATTATACTTATAACAATGCTTTTTTCTGTTGCTTAAAGTACTTTTTACCACAATGACCACAAATAAACATCTCAGTCCCAATTTCAGCCTTATAATTCTAAATCTTCATAAACAAAGCAAGAAAAGATAAAGATGAAGAGAAAACCACTAAATTTTACCATGATTTCCACCTATGATTTGTTTGATTCCTTACATACAAAATGATGGGATGAAGAAAATGCAGTGGAGAGAAAATGAGAGAGGAAAAATATAGAATTCAAACCCTAAAATGTCATTCCTCTTTCCTCTCAATGTGCCCCTTTCATGCACTTTCAAGACTTACACACATACTTAACTCCTATTAGACACATATGCATTATTCTTATTGTTCATGCATGCTTTATTCAAATCAGTTCATGCTTTGACTTTAGAAAAGTTGCACATTGGTCCTTCTTCTTCCTTTAATTCCCAGATTGGCATATAATCTCATCAATTAATTTCGTTCTCCTCCATATTTCATGTCTAAGTACGTATGTCCATGTCAAAATGAACAAATTACCCATTTGCTCATGTTTTTTACATTAGGTACCCTTATGTCTTTTACTATGCTTAGATGCTCTTAATTTGTTATGTTCATTTCTTAATATACCCTAGATATGCTATAATACTTCTATGGTATATGTTGGGACCTTACAATCGATGTTTAAATTATAGGTAGTTTTATGTTGGTTTCAAATAAGAAAATAAAATGAAACTAAATTAACAAAAGTAAAGTAAAGACAACATTCAAAAATGATGAAAAGTGATGAATACATTAGGGACCTGATCATTAGTTCAATCTCAGCCTACACATAATTAAACATTCTTTGTTAAATTGTTATTCTCATACCTCTCCTAGCAACTATTTATCATAGGTTAACGATAAGTTTTATTAACCCCGGTTTTCCCTTAGGTTGTGTTAAATGAAAACAAGTTCTTTAAGCGAGCCTAGCTATTGAACAACCTAGAATAAGTTATTTAGATTTAATTAGATAGTCACACTATGAGATAGGAAAACAAATTAATCAAGGAAATAACCACATACGCTTGAATCATTTAACCTAGGTTATGACATCCCTAATGATTTGACACCATTCAGAAACACAACAATATGGATTGAATCCCTAATGATTCGAAGCCATTAGTTTCTACAAATGAATCTCAATATAACAATTATGGATCATGTTGAAGATTATAGCAATATCCAAACATAACAATTACGAATTGTGTTCAATATTCTAGCAATAATTTTACATATAAACAATCTAACGAGAACGAAATATGATCATTCATACATGAAAACCCAATCCATAAGCATAAGAGCCTAAACAATTCTTAAAGAGAGAAAGAACAACAAATACAAAGAGATAATGCTTAATCGGATTCTTTGGTGTCAATATCACCTCTGACTCGATGTTGGGAAGCTTATCCCTCCATGGATCTCCAAAGGATGAGTGGTTTGCCCCTTCTTCCCTTACAAAATTGAGACTTCACTACAAATTGTTTAGTAAAAATTTTGTCACAACATTGTATTTATAGTATAAAACTAGGTTTTCAAAAGCCAGGTGTCAAAGTCATGAGCGTGAGCTATATTGTTATGGGCATAAGTGAGTCTCACACACATGAAAAATAAGCCATAGGCATCTTTTTTAGACTAACATGCTCATGCTTGTTACTTTTATGTCATAGTTGTGAGTAATTTTTTATACTCTTCATGCTTGATATTTTCAACATATGTTTCATTTTATGCATTTTATTGTCTCATCTTGCTCTAATCCTTCTCCTTCTTGCTCCATAAAGACAAATGAGTGTGAATCTCAAGAAGATGGTTTAAATAATGTACTTTCAACTCGCTCTAGCTTTTATGCTTCCTAATTGTACCTAAAACCAAATGTGAACTAAAGTGAATGTCTTAAGCATGTCATAGCAATAATCACTAAGTGTTATAGGATAAATGTATAATCAATTAAGCACATATCAGGGTCACAAAGTTTATGAGCAATAAATCTCCTCTATGAATCGTTTGCAAATTACATAATGAATTGACCATTTATTTTTAATTTCAATTCACTAGTCACTTATAGAAGCATGTTCTCCACCTTATGTGAGCACAATCATGGGAATTTGTAAGCAAAATAGCTCCAAAGATGAGCTATTATTTCCAAAGGGATCAATAACAAGATCAATAGCTAAAAAGTTCAAAGAAGCGCTTCAATCTTATATGAGCCGAATTGTAGATGGCATGGAATCTAAAGAGGTAATAAGGGCTAATGACAAGATAAGTAATCAAGTTGGGTGGAATCAGCAAAAAGACTTTCCTTTTTATTTAATTAATTATTTTGCGTTAGAATCATTACTTACAGCAACCCATTACTTGTATCTTAGGCTTGTTTAAAACTTTTAGGATGAATGGGTTGTATTTTATAAATATTAGTTTGGGCTTTAATTATTTTGGTGAAAGGACTATATTTAAAGACCTTTTATGTAGTTACGGTTTATTTTTTTTCAGGAGGTATAAATACATCATAATAAAAAATGTTTAAGGTTAGATTGGTTAAATATCAAATTTTATAAGGGAGGATTTCTTGTCTTCTTTTATTGCATCAAGAATATTACTCTTATCAAGGTAAACACTTATGGAGAATTTCTATTTTTGTTTTCAAATCAATCTTTTTATATATGTTTCCTTTCATATAATTGATTGGGGGTTCATTACGGTTGGGGATTTTTTCTTGTTCATGTTTTATCTAAAATGTGTCGATAAAGAGTTTTGAGTTCTTTAACCTTGAGGTTTTACATCATTTTGGTATCAAATCTTGGATTATGATAAATTCTTATTTATCTTGTGTTTATGTGCTATTATTACTGTTGTTTTCCATTAGAACTTGAAATTAGGATTCATCTTATTATTGTGTTTTTCTTAAAAAATAAAAAAAAATCAATAGCTTGATAAGAAAAAATTTGCTAGAGTAAAGAAAGAAAAAAAAATTGAAAAAATCAGTAGCTAGATAAAAACAAAATGTTGCTACAGTAAAAAGAAGTTGAAAAAACAAAAAAAAGGCTGTAAAAAAAATATCTTTAGGGATGGAGTGATTACAGTGTTTTCTTTTGTTAGTTTCCTACTTTGTTTAGTGTCTTTACATCTTTGCATTCAAGTTGATTTTTCCACTAGGGAAATTTCAATTCTCGCGTTTCTACATTAGTTTCGTCATTTTCTTTCATTCTAAGTTGCTAATTGTTTATCTCTTATTGTTTCTTTTTTGTTTCCATTTACACCATAATTACATAGGCTCACTCAATGAAGTAGAATATTATCACGATGATATGGAGATACTATTAATTAAAGCTAACATAGAAGAGGAGGAAGAGGTAACAATGGCTCAGTGCATGGGTGGATCGAATAGGGAAACTTCTGATGTGGTTGAATTGTAACATTACATGGAGATGGAGGATTTAGTGAACATTGCCATAAAGGTAGAGAGACAACAAAAACAAAGAAGAGGGTTTAGTGAACATTGCCAAGTCTTTCTCAAATTCAAGCAGCAAATGGAATCCAAAATGGAGCAAAAATGAAGATAAGAAGAGGGAGCACCATACTAATTCCAATGACAAAGGCAATGAGTTAAACAAAGGCAAGGAGAGGAGTACTTTAATTAAAAAGGGTACCACTGAGTTATCACCTAAACATTCTAAACATAAGGATATTAAGTGCTTTAAATGTCTAGGGTGTGATCATTATGCACCTAATTGTCCTAATAGGAAGATTATGTTTATTAAGGGTGGTGAAATTGTTTCTGAGTTTGATGATGTCAATAAGTTTGATAGTAGTGATTTAAGTATGCCACCTTTAAAAGATTTTTCGAATATTGATGAGAATGTTGAGTATGCTATAAAGGGTGAATCTTTAGTTGCTAGACATGCATTGAACTTGAATGTAAAGGAAGATAGCCTAGAACAAAGGGAGAACATATTTAACACAAAATACTTAGTAGGTGGGAAAGCTTGCAGTATGATTATAGATAGAGGTAGTTACATTAATTTGGCTAGTACTTCTTTGGTAAAGGAGTTGGGTTGAAATGTGATAACACACTAATTTATATAGACTACAATGGTTGAATGAAAGTGGTGGAGTTAAAGTTACCAAGCAAGTAGTTGTTACATTCTTTATTGGTAGATATGCAGATAAAGTTGTGTACGATGTCATTCTTATGCAAGCTAGTCATATACTATTAGGTAGGCCATGGCAATCTGATAGGTGTGTTATATATGATGGGTACATGAATAGGTATTCTTTTATGTATAATGGGAGGAAATTTACCCTTGCTCCTTTATCACCTAAAGAAGCATAACCTTGAACAATTGAAAATTCAACAATCATCAAGCGGGGATTCAGGTAGTGAGGTGAAAAAGAAAGAAGAGAGAAAAGAGACCATGAAAGAAAAGAATAAAATTAAAGTCTCAATGGTGAGTAACTGCACAAGTGAGGAAAGGAAAGTGGGATTTGTAGGAGAGAAGAAGTTAGTGAGTGAAAAGAAAGAAAAGAATGTGAAAAGCGAGCAAAGAAAAATTTAGAGGACTGAAAAAGTTAAGACATAATTATGATTTTATGTAAAAGAGAGAGAGCCTTAATCTTGATTTGGTTTGAGGAAACTTTGTTTACTAATACTAACTATGACCCAAGTTTGCCTAGTGTGTTCGTGACCTTGTTGTAGGATTATGATGATGTTTTTTCCTGCAAAGGTACCTTATAGGTTACCACCTTTGAGAGGGATTGAGCACCAGATTGACCTAGTACTAGGAGCTCAAATTCCTAATCATCTAGCTTATCGAAGCAATCTAGAGGAGATGAAGGAATTACAAAGGTAAGTGGATGAATTGCTTAAGAAGGGGTAGGAGAATGAGATCATGAGTCCTTGTGTTGTGCCAGTTATTTTAGTGCCAAAGAAAGATGGAACAAAGAGGATGTGTGTGGACATAGAGCGGTCAATAAAATCAATGTAAAGTATCATCATCCTATTCCTAGATTAGATGTATGCTAGATAAGTTGCATGGTGTTTTATATTCACTAAAATTGATTTAAAAATTAACCATCTTCAAATTAGGATGAAAGAAAGTGATTAATCGAAAATTGCATTTAAGAACAAATATGGATTATATGAGTGGTTAGTTATGCCTTTTGGCTTATCTACACCTAGTGCTTTCATACGCTTAATGAATCATGTTTTACATGAATTCCTTAGAAAATTTGTGATTGTTTACTTTAATGACATCTTGATGTACAGTAAGAACTTAAATGAACATGTCATATATGTTAAGATTGTTTTAGATGTGCTTAGGAAAGAGAAGTTATCTTCAAACCTTAAGAAGTGTTCATTTTGCATGGATAAAGTTGTCTTCTTAGGATTTGTGGTAAGTTTTGAAGCAGTTGAGGTTGACTCTGAAAAGGTGAAAGCTATTCAAGAATGGCCGACACCTAAGTCAGCTAGTGAGGTTAGGAGTTTCCATGGCCTAGTAGGTTTTATAGGCAATTTGTTAAAGATTTCTCTACTATTACTGTTCCTTTAAATGAAATCATTAGAAAGAATGTTATTTTTAGATGGGAAAAAGAACAGGAAAATGCATTTAATACTTTAAAGGAAAAGTTATATACTGCACCTATTTTACGTCTACTTGATTTTTCCATGACTTTTGAAATTAAATGTGATGCTTCTAGCATTGCTATAGGGGCTAGTTTAATACAGGAGAATCATCCCATTGCATATTTCAGTAAGAAGTTGAGTTGATCATTTTTGAACTACTTCACTTATGATAAGGAGCTTTATGCCTTGGTATGAGCTCTTAAAGTTTGGAAACATTACTTACTACCTAAAGAGTTTATGAAACATAGTGATCATTAATCACTCAAGCACTTGAAGGGAGCAAGGAAATTGAGCAAATGGCATGCAAGTTGGGTGGAGTATCTTGAAACATTTCCGTATGAGATTAAATTCAAGCAAGGTAAGAAACATGTTATGGTTGATGCATTATCGAGAAGATACGCTTTGATTTCTGCTTACTTCTAAGTTACTTAGATTTGAGCATTTGAAAGAGTTGTATGTGGAAGATGTTGATTTTGCTAATGTATATCAAGCTTGTGAACATGATACATTTGATAAGTTCTATAGGTGTAAAGGAAATCTTTATAGGGGTAAACAAATTTGCATTTATACATGTTCTATTAGAGAGATGTTTGTTAGAGAATTACACAGTGGAGGGTTAATAGAGGCATTTTGGTGTGCAAAAGACCTTAGATATGCTTGGTGAACATTTTTACTGGCCAAATATGAGAAACTATATGGAAAGGGTTTGTGCCAAGTGTACTGTATGTAAACAAGCTAAGTCTAGGTCTATGCCTTATAATTTGTATACACCTATACCTATACCTAGTGAACCTTGGACTGATAAATCTATAGACTTAATATCTTGTTTCCCTACTAAGGGTTAGAACCCTAGATTTTTGATAATGAGAGATTAGATAAAAATGCATTTCATACTCATGCATAATATAGAATTTATGTACGTGAAATTAACTATTACACACCTTACAGTAATTTGTTCATGCACTCATTTGACATTTTTTAGGGATAATTGATATATAAATGTAATTAAGGTGTGAATAGTACCTTTATTATCTTGAAAATTAATTTGATGAGTAAAGGTATTGATTTAGAATTTTTGGTGAAAATTTAGGAAAATTTTGAATTTCTGGCTATTTTTGGAATAAGAAAAATGTCAAGTAGCAAGATAATTGATAAATGATAATAGAATTAAGTGTCAATTGGTTGTAGAAATTTTGCTAACAGACATTAAGATTTAATGACAAGAGTCATTAAAAATTGGGAGACAATTAGACAAGAAATTGGAGACAAATGATTAGAAACCATAAGATGGTGACATGTGGCAAGTGACAAGTGTCACTTGCCATGCCACTTACCACGCCATACACCCATCCACAATATTTCTTTCATTGAGAGACTAACTTTTGTCTTTCATTTTCATTTGATTCTTTCTTCTTCTCTTTGTATTTTCGATCTCCATCTTCTCCATTATCTTCATCTCTATGACACTACTTTCTCACCCACTCTATGTTGATCCTTGCTACCATCTTTCATCACTAGCTACTTCAAGATTTTGCTATCTCTTCTTTGGCACAAGAAAACCTAACCTACTACACCTCCATGCTGATGATAGTATGGTGACGGAAAACTAGGGTTAAGAGTGATTTGAAGATCTTGAAGCTTAAACAAGTAAGTAAGCATTGTTCCTTATGTTTTGTTCTAAATGAAACATGTATGAAGATAGCTAGGGGTTAAGTGATCATGAAAAGGTATATATATATGTTGAATTATGGGTGAATAAATGAACAAATTGATGTACTGATTTTGTGTATGTAATGATTACCATTCATGAGTTCTAGTAGAGATGCTTTTAAGTTAGAATGATCATTGAAATGATGTAGAAAAAATGTAGAAAGTTGATGATGAATTTGTACATGTATATCTTCTCTTAATTTGTTTGTAATGATATTTTAGATGAAGTGGAAGTAGTAATGAAGAGGGAATAATGAGGATATAAGCTAGAAATGATAGACTAAGCAAAGAGATGAAATAGGATGAAAATGAAGTTACATGTGTGCTGGAATATGTTAGATGGAGAGCTTTAACTAAATATGCATCTGTATTTTGGCCATATCTTGATCTATATATATCTAAATGGAATAATTTTTTATTTAAATTAAACTAGATACATATGGCTACAATTTTTTTATGGTGGAATTGAATTTGAATTTTGTCCTTTAAAGCCTTGAAATTAGGCTTGAAGTTTAGAACTGTGTGCTGTCGTGGTATGAGAACAGTCTGTAGTATTTTAGTTATGACTTGCATAATAATGAACCAAAATGTGTGAATTTGATGTCATTAGAAACTTAAGACATGAAAACACTTTTTATTATAAGAACGTGTTGCTGAATTTTTTTAATTATTATCGATTTATTTGTTTAATTATTTAATTACGATTTGTTTGTTAATTTATTATCTTAAAAATTGGGTCATTAAATTTAGTAAGCATAAATAGAGATTAGAATTAGATGGAAAGATTAGAACTAAGTTAGAATTAATATAGGAATGTTAGGATTAAGTTAGCTTAAAGAGTTAGTATATAAAGAGATAAAAGAAGGGCAAATTGGAAGAACAAGACAAATAAAGGGTAAAATGGGAAAAACAAAGACAAAATGAAGTCTTAAAAATTTAGAGGAAGAGAAGAGAAAAGAAAGAAAGAAGAAGAAAGCATGGAGAAGAAAGAAAGAAGAAGAGGAGTCGTGGAAGCGGAG
>JAOSBO010206469.1:0-17071 GCA_027563915.1 Erythroxylum rotundifolium | reverse complement strand
ATCTTTAGACTCCATAATGGCTGTGACTTGTGAGTCCCATTCTTTTGGCAATGAACGAAGAATCTTTTTCACCTTCTTACTATCTGTCATGTGCTTTCCAAGGTTGCCTAATCCATTGATAATTTCTGCAAAATGATCAAGCATAGTGGAAATAGATTCACCTTCCTTCATGACAAACATTTTATAGTCATGGAGAAGCATGTTGATCTTTGTTTCTCGAACTTGGTTGGTTCCTTCGTGAGTGATGCGTAGTCTCTCTCACATTTCTTGAGCACTAGTGCAAGAGTTTACTCTATTTCTCTCCTTAACGGTGAGAGTACAATATATCAACTTCATAGCTTTTGCGTTGATGTAGGCTTTCTTCTAGTCATTTTCATCATATTCCAACTCCGTCTTTACCTCACCATTTTCATTTAATGGAACGTGTGGATTGAAGATTATGATCTTCCATTACTCCACTCCCTCACTTATGATGTGGTACTTTATGGGATTTTTCCAAGAAGAATAGTTAGTACCATTAAAAAGAGGAGGGCAATTATTTATGTTACCTTCTTCCGCTATGTTGTTGTGTGTCATATTCAGACTACTCTGATACTAATTAAAAATGATCTAAAGGGGGGTTGAATAGATCTTTTAACCTTTTATGGAAAGTACAAAATAGATAATTAGAACACACAAAATAAACAAAAACAAATTGAAATGTAAAAGAGTAAAGAAGAGAGGAACACAATATTTGTAAAGGTTCGGTGCTAAGACCTACGTCCTCTACCTAAGCTCTCATTTAGGATTTTGTCAATGCTCTTTAATGCACACTTTTTAGTTCAGTGTGAACTCTTCAATCAACTTGACTTTCGGCTCAAGCTACACCTTACAGATGATTTGTTTTCCGGCACAAATCCTACCTTCCAAGCGATTCTCCTCCAATCACTCAGCACACAATAATAACAATGATAAAGATGAAGTAGTAAAACTCAGTACAGCTGAATACAATCAATATAGGCTAAGTAGCAAGATTGAGAGCAATGTGAGGATAATTTTTGAACAATAGGAAGTATGCTTCACTTTGGACTTGTCTAATTAATTCTCTGAAGTGTAGTCCTTTATTTGAAGGCTTCAAGATGTTTTTTGAACGTTACAGACTTCTCCTAGCCGTTGTAGAATGCTCCTAGCCTTTGTATGAAGATTTTCTCCTGTTTGAAATCAATTGACAAAGTCAAATTTTGTTCAGCTGTAACTGATAGTCGACTAGTACATTATAGTCAACTTGTCTTTAAGAATTAGTCGACTAGTACCAAGGTTTTTCATGAAACTTTCAGCTCTGCTCTTCGAATAGTTGACTAGTACCATGATAGTCGATTAGTTCATTTATTCAACTCACAGGTTTGATTGTTGATAGTTGACTTGCAATATGATAGTCGACTTGTCCAATGCTCCAACAGACAGATCTCACAAAATCTCCAATCTTTGACTGTTGAGATGCTTATTTGAATTCTTCATATCAGATCTTTTCATGAATTACACGTTGTTAATTCGTCCTATCCAAATCTTGATCCTCATAAATCAACTTATCCAATTTGTTTCTGACTTGTAACACATTGCATTAATGTGTGCTAGTGTTCCATCAACTCTATCTTAGTCCAATTAACCTGAAATTATTACTTAACCAATTCTTGAAGTTTTATTATTATCAAAACAAAGAAGTATTTAATTTATCAACCTCCACTGGTCCAACATATATATCATGTTTCAATGCATGCTCAATTGACCTTCCAGGTATGTATTAATATACAAAGATCTTGACTGCATTTATACGCTTTTAGATCATTCAAACTTTATAGCTTGTATACTACAATTATCAATTAGGTTTATACCTTAACTAAGTTTCATTTATTCATAAATAAAATATGGTTATATAATTGTCTAATTCTCACTCACAATTAGTTCATGCTTTCCTAAGTTTATTCATTTATATCTAATACACATTACTCATATCCTTTGTATTATATTTTCATTCATAATAACATCTCAATTCCTTTAACGACTCATAATTTCTAGATTTCAACACATTGATATCAAGACAATCCATTCCTTAAGTTATGGCATCAATTAACAACCTAAAATTATCAAATGCTTAACCAATGAATCAAACAACAATTTACGTTCATTTCAAGCCTTAATCAAGTCCAAATACACCAATGTAAAGTAACTTATCCTTATGTGGTTCAATAATTACATAAAACAAAATTTTTTCATTTCAAAGTATTGCCCATTATTATAGAGGACCTTCCCACGATCATGGGATGAGTGTCTTGAACATGCATTATCCAATTTCCCTAAATTCTCCACAAAATTTTACTTACTTTAAAACACAACTAATAGTTTAATTTTCTTCATATTATATGTCCTTAAAAGCTACCTCAATTCATGTCATATAAATTCCATTTTGGCTATATTTAGGCTTTCTAAATTCTACTGCATCTGTCACTTATTTCATAGGTTTAGTCATGCTAATTTTCCACATGTCAACTTGTCTTACCACTTGAACATTTTCCTAAACTAGGTGTACATATTAATTCATCAATCTCTCAATTGTTACAATTAATTCCAAGTTACTAGTTATAATCCATCAATTCTTATCATTGGTAAACCAAAGTACAAGACATTAGAAATGCACATTCATGTCATATTCATTTTAGTTTCATACCCTAGAATAAGTCAATTGAGTGCAATTTGTCTAACTCACAATTCATGTGTGTATGTTAATATTATGCATTTAAATATAATCATAAAATCATGTCATTAATATATCAAATTCATTCTATATGATGCCACTCATGTGACTCAGTAATCTAACACTTTAAATCCTTCAACAATTTGAGAGGCAGGATACTACAACACTCCCCCTTTAAGACATTTCATCCTCAATATTCTTAACTAATTGATTCCACAGATGGGTTATGTTGTCTCAAGTTTTTCTCAATCTACCAATTAACTTCTTCTCTTAAATGATTTTCTCCAATCATTCAATTTATCATATTCTTCAATGGCTTATCCTAATGTCTAACCATTCTTATTGGTTTCTCCACATAATTCAAATTATTTGCAATCTTAACTTTTTGAGCTAATAACACATGCATCAAATTTAACTTGTGCCTCCTGAACATACTACATAGAATACAACGTGGACCTAAGTTCTTCTAGCAATAACAATAGTGTCATCTCAAATTTAAGAACCCAATAACATAGTTTGGATACTTTCCAACAAATAAAATACATGCAATCTTTATATTATATTCAACTTCTCATTCCTAAGCCTCATATCTATCTGAATCTAATATTTAATTATGATTTGTTCATTATTCATTCACTCCTAAAGATGGAACATTTGATCTATATGTTCAGTGAAAGTCTTTATAAAAACATCTCTCCAAATTTATTTGTATTGTTCACATAATCTTTCTCAATCAATTGTGTTCATTGTTACTTTTCAACCATTCATGATAATTCAAGAAAATCAATTACTATCATATCTTACATTATTAGAATGTTCTATATATTAAAGCTCAATGAAATAGTAGGCATGTTCATTTACTCTTATGCTTTGCTATGTACCATCAAGATCTTTACATCTTATCTAGAGTTTTATTTTCAAAAAGTCACCAATTAATACCTTAAGTTGATGATACCTTGATCTCAATTGATTCTAGATAACATTTGAGTATTCCATAACTATACAAAAGTTACTTTTCCTTAGTAGTTACCATTTCAAATCATCCACATAAATTCATGCTTCCATTGCATTACCCTGAGTCATCTCATAATTTTAACTATAGGGACTAAGATTTAAGAGCATTCAATATGTCATAGATGACTCCTTGTACCATATCCAAACATTTAATATACGTGATCCATAACATCATTCGCCAAGGTAACCACATTATTGAACGTGCATTCATAATAACTCAACTTAACCTTGAGGACTTCTACATGTATTGCTATAATTTATTTTATCTTACTTAAGTATGTTCTTAATCAATTCAAAAAAATAAGATTCATAACTATCATGAAATTCTAATATCAAATCCAATGATATAACCTTACACTAAATCATAAACTTTTAACACGATAATTAAATAACCATTCCAGTTGGCACATTAAGATGATCATTTTACCACTTTTTAAGGTATCACATATTAAAAGCATTTCAAACATTCATTTTGAATTATTTCATTCATAATCATATTAAATCACAATTTTCATTACACTTCAAAGTTTATATATACATTTGAAAATAGGTGAGAAACGATATTCTTGATGCATAATGACTAGAGACATCTATAGCTACAACTGATCCTAACCATTAACTCATGTCCAATTGTAGTAGCTATACTCTAATTAGTCTAACTAGATCTCCTCTGAACCTAAAAATCAACATTACAATTTTGATGAGTTTGCAAACTCAGTGAATGAACCATTATCGATGTATTCACTCAAGTTAGACACACAAAGACAAGTAATATTCCAATTTAACAAGTATTACATATGATCCAGTATTGAATATCACATCACATTTCACCATACCTTATCAAGTACATCATGTTTATCATACTTTCATAAGTATATTAGGTAAGCTAACCTTTCATATCATAACACATCCTGTTTTACTTTTCAACTGTATTTCAAACAATTCAATAATTCATTTCAATTCAATCATATGATAAATATAACAATGTATATACAAATGCACATGTGACTCCATTTTATTTTGCTTTGTTGTGACTGATGCCTATTTATTGTTCCATATCAATTGTAGATATCGAGCTCATTTCATTTTCTGTCCCGTATCTGTTGTGGATACCGAGCTTTGAGCCTGTGGCTCTTTATGCACAATCCTGAGCTTAAAGCTCTTTTCACGTTGGTCACTTTAGTCACAATTCCTTTATTTTATCATGCATTTCAATGTGATACATTATTCTATATGTCATGTTTTATTACCTTTCATTCTTGTGAGCTTATGTCAGATGTATCAAATTCATCAGATCTAAGTTCGATAATTCATGTTCAATTGTTCTTACATTTCATATTTATTCTAGCATTTCACATTCAATTGTTCTCACCTTTCATATTTAGTACACAAATCAGACAAAAACACATATAATTGAGTTTACACATCTAAGTTAAGTTATAGTATGCTCAAGACAAGCTATTGCCTTGATGATCCAGTAATGTTTGGATGTTGATGATCAACTTGTACATCTATCTTCTGCAATACACACATATTTCACACATTATTAAGTTATCAATCATAGGATTATTCAATCATTCACACACACACACTCACACAAAAAAAAAAAGATATATACATATATATATATAAGTAAGCTTGATTTATTCATTCATATAGTTATCCAATTCTCACTCATAATTACTTCATTTTCTCTAATGTTCATTCATTTATAACTAGTACACATTACTCATATCCTTTGAATCATATTTGCATTCATAAGAACATCTTAATTCCTTTAACAACTCATAATTTCCTGATTTCAATACATTGATATTAAGACATTTCGTTCCTTAAGTTATGACATCAATTAACAACCTAAACTTATCAAACCCTTAACCAATGAATCAAACAATAATTTAGGTTCATTCTAAGCCTCAGTCAAGTCTAAATACACCAATGTAAAGTAACTTATCCTTATGTGGTTTAACAATTACACAAAACAGAAGTTTTTTAGGTCTTCCACGATCGTGGGATGAGTTCCCTGAGTGTTCATTATCCAATTCCCCTCAATTCTCTATGAAATTTCACTTACTTTAAATCACAACTAACACTCACATTTTTTTCTAGATTACAAGTTCTTAAAAGCTACCTCAATTTATGTCAATATAACTTCCATTTTGGCTACATTTAGGCTCTCTGAATTATGTTCATTTATATCCTAAACAATTGCCTCTTACACATACCCTTACATCCCCAATTTTCCAAATTTAAAGCACCTTTATACCATATTCAAAACGCCTTCATAATAGTCCATTAATTATACGTTAATTATACCTTAATTCCTTATCAATTTCATATCAAATTCTAGCTCAAATCATTCATTTAATAGCTCATAAACAATTATTTTTCATACATGCAAAAATAGAACACAAACTACCATTCATTCATCATTTTCCAACACTTATGTACACCAATATCATAATCAATCCATCCCCAATTCAGTCATCATCAAGTACTAGTAACATATATGACAAGAGATCAGTATTTCACTTACTTGATCGACTCAATTTCCCTCTTAATTATCAAGCTTACCTAGCCTTCCATGCATTCAAGATCATCTCAAAAACAAAGTGATAATGGACAAAACTTAATCAGAATTTGAAAGCTGTGAGGAATAAGTGAGTTCTCATTGGTAAGCAGGATGAAACAAATCATAAACAATAAAGGAGATGTTTTTGCATTAGTTTACATTAATAAGTGCAAGGTGCCTATGCAATATAATGACACTTTTCATATTAGCATACAAGCCACTTGTCCTCAACATATCGTGCCAAATGTCACCAAGATCCAAAGCCATTTGTCACGCAATCTCTAAGCCAATTGTCACTCAATTCTATAGCCATGTGTCACTTATTTTATAGGTCTAGTAATCCAAATTTTCCTCATGAAAACTTGTCTTACCACTTGACATTTTTCCCAAGCTAAATGTACAAATTAATTCATCAATCTCTCAATTGCAACAATTAATTACAAGTTACTAATTATAATCCATCAATTCTTGTCATTGGTAAACTAAAGTACAAGACATTTGAAATGCACATTCATTTTAGTTTCATACACTAGAATATGTCAATTGAGTGCAATTTGTCTATCTCAAAATTCATGTGTGTATGCTAATATTATGCATGTGAATACAATCATAAAATCATGTCATAAATGTACCAAATTCATTCTATATGATGCCCTCATGTGACTCAGTAGTCTAACATTTTAAATCCTTTAACAATTTGAGAGACAAGATACTACATGGACAACATATTGTACTCAATTTGAGGAGAACCAATAACGTATAAAGGAAACTAAAAATGACAAAAAAATAAAAAGAAAAAGGTTAGAACATGAAACCAATTATGGTGTTTGAGGAGGCGACGATGTTCGAGGTGGGATATGAATACCTTGGGTAGTGAATTATTTATAAATCCTCTTGATTTCGTGGCACCACCTTCATGGTTTTTGCAACATCTCCTTTAATAGTTTGTCTTCTAAAACCAAATTTGCTTGGCTTCTAAGCTTGCTTTCCTATCTTATAATTACTTTAAAAAAGAAATAGAGAATTGGCAATCGAAATCATTCCAAATCATTAAAAACGTATTTTTAGAATTTCAAAAAAGTAAAACTACTTAACAATCTCAATCGAACTACCAAACATGCTAACTTATGGTTATTACCTTGACCTTGCGTCATTCAAAACTTAACTGGGATCAACTATGAGTGGCTTGTTTACATCCATTTCAGTTAATATTAGTTTAGTAGCTTGGACATAAGCTGCTTGATGTGAGATAATAAAAAAGAAATAATTAATCAAATTAACAAAACTCAGTAAGTTTGATAATACCTTTTTTTGTAATACCCTTTTAAGAAAAAGATTGGCAATAAAATAAGGAATAGTAAAACTCCTTGAATCTTCTATCGAATTCAATAGTTTGACTTCTAAGAAGGTGAATTGTTGTCTTTCTTCCTCAATCACCTTCGTTTCCTCTTTTCTTATGCTTTGTGAACAGAGACGTTTGTATCTTCATCAACCTCTATCTCAGTTGTCATCTATTCATTATTCTCTTCTTTATTAGCTTCTTGAATGGAAACTTCCTTATATTCTATAAACGCAATCTCCATTGTCATTTGGTCTTCTTCCTCTTGTCCCTTTAACAATTCAACTTCATCAATTTTCATAAATGAGCTACCCTCCTTTTCATTCTTTAATACCTTATTCATGCTGAATTTCATTGTTCTTCTCCAATCTGGAGGATGAGATTATCTTTAAGCACATCTACCAAAGCTTTTTTGGTATTCAAAAATTGTATACTAAGCATTAATGGATATTTTTTATCCTCTTTAAAGTTTAGCAAGACAAAATCCACAAGAATGAAAGGCTTATCCACATTTATAGGTACTTCCTTCGCTAATCCTAAAAATTTCTTTATCAATTGGTCTGCCAATTGAATAAACATAAAAGTTGGCTTCATATCTTTTTGCCACAATTTCCTTAAAATCGACAAAAGGTATGAGGTTTATACTTGCTCCTAAGGCACATAAACATTTCCAAATCTCTAAATAACTACCTATATAGGGTATCATAAAGCTCTTTAGATCTTTCAGCTTTGAGGCATATGGTTTTTAACTAAGGAGTTGCAAGTTTTCGTCGTAGCCACCGTTTAAGGGCATATGGTTGTTAGATAATATGTCTTTAAAGAACTTTGCATACTTGGGTATGCTTTTTAGCACTTCCATAAAAGACAACTAAATTTTCCATTTCTTTAGCTTTTCCATGAACTTTGCAAATGGTTTATCCAATTCGTTCTTCTGAAGTCTTTGTGAGAATGATATTTTTAGTGTGTAAGATAGAAGAGGAGTATATGGATCATCCTTTTTCTTTTTTTCTTAGTTATCTACAATCTGGATCTCTTTTTTTTGTACTGGTTCTTTTAGCTTTTTCCCACTCCTAAATGTGATAGCTTTAAATTTTTGTCTTAGTGGGATAGTCTTAAATTTTTTTCTTGGATTTGCTTCTATATTTTTTAGAAGGCTCCCCACTTTTCTTGTAAACAATACATTGGGTAGCTGACCTAATTGAACCTCTAAGTTGTGACTAGAAGAAGCATGATTTTTTGCTACTTGATTGAATCACCCTTGTATCTTCTTCTGGACCTCTTCCATGTATATAAGCTTGTGTATGATCTTATCCAATTTAGAATCCCATAAATTGGACTCATCTTGTTGAAATCCTAATAAGTCTTGATGTCTAATTTGAGTCTTGCATTGTTAGACCAACAAAAATCTTGGTGGTTTTACCTCCTTAAAATGTACGTGTTCAAATAAGGATGATTACTTCCTTGAGCAAATTGTGCTTCTTTAAAGTTCAATTGCACCATATTATTGTTTTCCACAAGGAATCAATCAACTGGGATATGACTCTCTTGTCCACATAGTTCGCATCCTTGTTGTATTGCTTTGAATGTAGCGAATGACGAGGCTGTTAGGCTGTTCAATTCCTTAGTGAGATTATCAATTTTAGTCTGCAATGTTGTCATTGAATCTATCACAATCATTTCTTCTATATTCGAGAAGGTTGATTAATGTCTACTTCATTTTGATGTCCAAAGATAACTATTGTTCAACATCTCTTCAAACAAATTATAGGTTGCTTACACTGGTGGTTATGAAATTCCATGATGGTAGGCATTGAACCCCAGGATCATAAAGTCCATAAGGTCCTTTGCTCTCAAATGCATTTCCTCCATCTTTCTTTCTATCTCTTCTTAGCATTTAACTTTTTGAATTCTTCATTGTTATCTTGTGATGTCCAAATTGATGTGTGTTCTACTTTGCACCCAAACATTGTTCTTTATATTTTTGTAATTTCTAGTAATTGAGTACCACAATCACAAAAAAGGGAAATAATTCCTTAAAAACAAATGGATTCAAAAAGTCATAAAATAATTCCCTGGCAACGATATCAAACAATTGTTGAGCAAGTTTTACCTAATTTAAAACTTCTAATATCCGTAAGTATACGGATTATAAACTTGTAGTAATTTAGGTGTCGATCCCATGAGGAATTAGCTAAAACTAAATGAACCTAACTTTATCTAAGGTTGTGAAATATGACTTGAGAGAAAATAAAATTCAAAAATTAAACAATTAAATAAAATTAAGAACTTAACCACTTAACAATTAAGTTGCCATGATAAAATAAAAATGATCAATTATGAAATTATAGGATTCATTTTATCATCATTTTACTACTTTAACAATTTCTGATTCAATCGATATCGATCTTAAGTTTTTAAAGGGTTGATTACACTCTCTTAAAACCTGATCATTTAACCCTAATTAATAATCCCTATTTGATTTTGAAATTCCAAATTTACAATCTCTCAATTAATAAAAATAGCCTAACATTTTCAATTAGTTTTTAAGCAATCTATCAGATAATCAGGTTCTCACACAAGATCTCCTTCGTATGATTATTGATTTGATATTTACCTGACTTATCAGGTTGTTAACTCTCATTACCCAACCTAATCAGATTACTATTGACTCACTCTCTCAATTTATTGTTGAAGTATAGGAAAACTCAGATATCACAACACCCAAAACATTTCATTGAAATAAAAAGTAATCAAGTCATAAAATAAATTAAGAAAAATACTAATATGAAATTAAACCATCCTCAAAATGTATAGCATCTTCCAATCTAGTTTACACATCAATTTTACTAAAAATAAACAAAAGAAAGAAGAAAAACTTGATTTGGAGTTGGATGTGCAAGTCTGGAAAATGCTGGACAGTTGATGCTCCTTTTATTCTTCCTCAGATTAATTTTAATTTGGTAAGATGGAGGCTACTTGTTTTGATATTTTATATTCTTTTATATCCTAGGGTTAATTTTGGTGCTTACCCAGGTCATTTTGTTCAAAAAATAGCCCAAAACATCAAAAGACACGAAATAAGTAGTGCCTAGAAAGTGTCTATCATGACTATGACAATAGGGTGTCATGATCGTGACACTAGAAAGTACCTTCTGTCACGACTTCACAATTATGACCTTGCCATTTAGCCTAAGAATGTTTCAACTTCCTTCAATCTTCATTTATATGGTTTCAATCACTAACAAACACATCAAAACACCTTAAGAATAGAAGATTAAGGTCTAACATCATGCCCTAAAATAGATAACACTTAAAAACATAAACAACCAATCACATTAACATAATTGTAAGACTAAACATGAAATAATCATCTAATCAACACCTATAAACATCCTAAAATACCTCCCAAAACATAATATAAGCTACAGTTATCAAAGAACATATAATTTCATTACCCAACACTCATGTCCATATTATATAATGTAGCTCATTGTGTGTGATTACATCATACCTAATTGAATCTTATCCAACACAATTCAATTTTATTCAACACAATTCATCAATAAGTCAAAAACCAAAATTTAAGTATTCAACATGAACAATTATACAATGTGCATGTCCATTATATGTAATGTAACTCATTTTGTATGATTACATCATACACAATTCAATTTTATTTAACACAATTTAATTTTATCCAACACAATTCATCAATATGTCAAAAACCAACAATTTTAAGTATTCAACATACACAATTACATAATATGCATATCTATCATATGTGATATAATTCATTTTGTATGATTACATCATACATATTTCAATTTCATCCAAAACAATTCAATTTTATCACACACAATTTATCAATAAGTCAGAAACCAACAATTCAAGTATTCAACATACATAATTACACAACACGCATGTCCATCATATTTAATATAACTCATTTTTATGATTACATCATACACAAATCAATTTCATCCTACACAAGTTACAATTAGACGCTAAATCAAATTTACATAAATCTCCAATTTCTTAATTAAGCATTTTAAAGAAAAATTAACCAAAATAAAACAAAACATCTAGATTAACAAGTGTAAAGAAGTGAAATAGAAATAATTACTTACGTAGCTATTGTTGGATTGGCCAAAATTTTCAAAGAAACTTTTAACACTACACTAGTTTGCCTAAATAACATGTATCTCTCTATAAATGTGTGTAACTTTGAAAATTGATGCTCAAACATGAAAATTTAGCACCTTAGCATTAGAACTCATAACATGTATCCCCTAATGTCACCATTATACATAATTCTTTTCAAGAAACAAAATTTAATTAATTACAACCTACAATAACATTAAAGCAAAAACAAGATACTATTGAAATTAAAATAAAACTAAAACCAACTTATGGGTTGCCTCCCATTTAGTGCTTCTTTAATGTTGTTAGCTTGCCATAACTTTTAATCTCATCCTGGGTCTATGATGAGTAGCTTACTTCCACTTATTTCTCTGTATAAGGATTTTGTAGCTTGTAAGTAAGTCACCTATTGCAAAATAATAGCATAGACATAATTTATCAAATTAATAAATCTAATTACATGTATTAATGTTGGTTTTAATGAAAAACTATTAAAAACGTAAGGAATAACCAAACTACCTAAATTGTTGGTTAGCATAAGTAGTTTGTCTTGGAGAATATAGGAATCCTCTATACTTGAGATCATAACCAATGCTTCATCGATAGCTCCCTTGTTTAGTGATAGATGTAGATTGCATTGTATTTTTATAGGTAATTTGATATGTGTTTAGTGGTTAATTTGATTGTTTAGTATGTTTTTAGGTTAAGAATTGTGTTAGTTTATAAACATTTGTGTTTTAAGTGTTCTTTAGGTGAGAATATGTTTTTGAAGCTTCAATTATATATATATATATGAGATGTCGTGATGAGGTTATTAGTGTTTCAGGACATTCAGAGGAGTTTATGAGGAGAACTGAACCAAAACATAGTCCTACGATCGTGGCAAATATGCCACTATAGTTACAGATGCACCAACATAGGGCCACGATCGAAGGGAATCTGCCACAATTGTGACAAAGAGTAGATGAATCAGTCACGATCGTGCACTAAGGGCCATGATCGTGCACTGGAAAAGATAACCCTAATGCCTTTTAGGGTCTAAAATGCCCGAAATATCCCTTAAAAACTTGAATAAAAGTGACTTCGAGTCTGTCTACACGCAGGCCACATTAGTGCACGATGGCACGATCGTGCACTAATGTGGCCTGCGTGTTGACAGACTCGAAGTCACTTTTATTTAAGTTTTTAAGGGATATTTCGGACATTTTAGACCCTAAAAGGCATTAGGGTTACCTTAATTGGAAAAGATTATAAAAGGATAATGATGGAACCCTAGAAAGGAGTCTACATTATTCTTGCATTTTGAAACCTAAAAAGAGAGAGAGAAAGAAGAGAAAGAAAATAAGGAGAGGAAGAAAAGACATGTTTCCCCGCCAAAACTTCCCGGAATAGGTGATGTCCTGACGTTGCTACTTTTCCTAATCATCCAACCTGAGCTTCATTTCCTCTCCATTTACTTTTTTATTCATTTATTGTGTAAGATTGAGGTAGGTTGTACAGTTAGATATTTTGAGTTGTTAATGATGTTATAACTTTACCTTTGAGATTTTGCTTATATTTAATGTTAGTCTAGTTGAATTGTATTTAATTGATTTGGGTGTTGTGATTGATTAATGTTTTTACATGTTTCAGTAAAAAACCGAGAGGGTGAACTAAATAAAAATTATTTGATTGGATTAATGAGAGTTAAGCGATCTAATTAACCACTTAATCAATCTAGTCGATGATTTCACAGAGAGAGAACTCGTGCGAGACACGATTATTTATTAGAGAGCTTTAGAACTAAATAGAATTGTGGGTAATTTGTGAATTGAGAGATTGAAAGTCCATAATTTGATTAGGGTTTATAATTTAGTGAAATGATTATAACTTGTGAGAGAGTACTCAACCCTACGATTGTCTAGAATTGACACCCCATAAACATATAAAAGGATGGATTAGCATTAATAATAGGTAAAATTCCCTCTCACATAACTTGATTAATTATCTTTACGCATTTCCCTCATTACATTACTCGATCGTTGCTAGTTTGTTTAATTTAGTTTACATTTCAGTTTATTATTCACATTTTGAGTCTTAAATAAAGCACAACCTGAATTAAATGGTTCCTAAGCACAATCTCTGTAGGACAATAACTACTTTTTACTACAAGTAATGACGCATATACTTGCAGATTTTAATGTAAAACAAGTAGTTTATTTTTGCAATCAACAAGTTTTTGGTGTTGTTACCGAGATTGTTTTGTTTAGTATCTTTTTTAGTTTAGGTGACTTTGATTTAAGAGTGTTTGATACTTTTCCTTGCTTTTTTACAAGAGCATGAACACAAGAAACACAAGATGGTCTAACGAGCTTAGAGAAGAAGAGTTTTTAGATATTACAAAGCACGAAAGAGAGCTTAGAAGAGTTAGTCATCAAGATAAATACAAAGGAATATGACCAAAGGAGAGAAAGGAGGAGATTAGAGGACATTGATGGACCTTATGAGATCAGGTTTCAGTCCTCAAGGAATTGCAAAATGAGTGATTCAAGCCAATAATTTTGAGATCAAGCTAGCACTCCTCAGTATACTTCAGAGCATTGTACAGTTTTATGGGTTGTCCAATGAAGATCCCAACACCCATCTTGCAAATTTTTTGGAGATTTGTGGTACCTTTAGGTTTAATGGGATGTTTAATGATGCTATGAGGTTAAGATTGTTTTCATTTACCTTGAGGGATTGGGCAAAGGCATGGTATAATTCACTCAATGTAAGCCAAATCAATACTTGGGAGTAGCTAGCCCAAGCTTTCCTAACTAGGTGCTTTCCCTTGACTAAGAAAAATAGAATCACCAAAGACATCACCAACTTTCAACAAAGTGATGGGGAGTCATTGTATGAAGCTTGGGAGAGATTATTATAAATGAGTTGCCCGCATCACAACCTTCTGAAGGAATTTCTTTTGCATACATTCTACAGTGGTGTAACTCAAAGCACAAGGGGAACAATAGATGTAGCTGCAGGAGGGTATTTGACGAGGAAAACCATTGGTGCATCTTATAACCTTTTGGAAAAGTTGACGAGTAACAACTATATATAATCAAACGAAAGGAGTAGTTAAAGGTCTAAGGAACAAAACGGAATGATTCCACTTGACTCAATGACAGGGTTGCAAGCATAGATTGTAGCCCTTACCAAGCAGTTGAACAACATACAAAGAGCATCATCATCCATAGTCAAGACTATGCAATTACAATGTGACTTATGTGGGTAGGACAACTATGACACAACTGAATGTTTCTTACAGGAAGCACATGGTATAGAACAAGTAAATTACTTGGGTGGTTAGCTGCAATGAGGTAACAATCTATACTCTAACACTCATAACCTAGGGTAGAAATACCACTTAAATTTTTCATGGAGTACTAAAAATGTAGGTGGCCAAGTGAGAACACAAGGACCTCCTAGATTTTAGCAATACTGACTTGGATCTTTGGAGAACAAAATGGATAAGTTAATGGACAGATTAGGTTCAAAGTTCTTAAGCCAAGAGGAAGATAAAAGAAGAAAAGAAGAGAGTCAGAAGAGAATGGAGGAAAAATTTGACTAGATTGCTAAGAACCGCACTTCATCCATCCATAACTCAAAAGTAAGATAGGTAAACTTGCTAAAGCTTTGTCTTCTAGGAATGCAAGAAGCTTACCAAGCAACACTGAGGCTAATCCAAAGGATCAATTCAAGGCGATCACAATTAGGAGTGGCAAGCAATTGGAGGAGTTAAGTGTTCAAAAAGATAGTCAATAAAAGGAAAATATGGAAGAGAAAGAAGAAGAGAAACCATATGTACCACACTACCACCCGACAAGCCTAAGGTCCATGTTCGCAGAGGCTGAGACAACATCAAATCGACATATAATTCTCCAAATTCTTAGAGAAGATGAAGAAAATTTAGAATAATTTGTCTTTGGTGAAGGAAATAGAGCGTATGCCTAAGTATGCAAAGTTTCCCAAGGACATATTGGCACAAAAATGTACTTGGGAGGACAATCATATGGTGACCTTGACGAAGAATTGTAGTTCGATCATCACAAGCCCAATGCCTTTAAAACCACAAGATCCAGGGAGTTTTACTATTCCATGTGTTATTGGTGATTTTGAATTTTCTAAATTCTTATAATTTAGGCATGAGTATTAACTTGATGCCTTTGTCTATTTTTCCGAAACTGAGGCTAGGAGAAGTCAAGCCAACATCCATGCTTATCCAACTTGTGGATCAATCCAACAAGAGGCCAATTAGGGTAGTAGAAGATGTTCTAGTAAAAGTGGATAAATTTTTAATTTACGTTGATTTTTTTGTGTTGGAGTTTGAAGAAAATAGGAAATTTCCATTGATTTTGGGTAGGCCCTTTATGAATACTGATAGGGCATTAGTTAATATATATAAAGGAAAATTGGTTTTGAGAATTGATTATGAGCTTGAATTTAATATGACTAAATCTTTGAAGAAACTGGTGGATGGAAGTGCTTGTATCAAGATAGATGTTGTAGATGATTGTGTGAAGGAGGTTGAAAAGGAAAGTGAAAAGGAAGTTGAGAGAGTTGTTGAAGTGCATAGGGATGAGAGTGTGAGTGAAGAGGAATTATCTAAGGGGGGTAAGCAAGAGAGGTTAGAAAGAAAGGATGCACCCACACCACCCTCCATTATAAAGCCTCCCACTATAGAACTAAAACTCTTACCTTCTCTTATAAGATACACATTTTTAGGCAAAGATCACACCTTAACCATCATCATTTCCATTCAATTGGATGTTGAGGAAGAAGAGAAAGTGGTAGAGACCATTAAGAAGAGGATGAGAGTCATCAGATTGGCAAATTCCAGATACTATGGGGATTAGCCCCAATTTGGTGATGCATAGGATTAACCTTAAAGAAGGATACAAGACAGTGAGGGAGAGGCAAAGATGGTTACATCTAAACATGCAAGAGGTTGTGAAGAAGGAAGTGGTGAAGCTTTTAGATGCATGTATTATATACCTAATTTCAGATAGCAAGTGGGTGAGTTCGGTGCAATGTGTGCCTAAGAAGGGAGGCATGACAGTTATGGAGAATGAAAAAGGTGAACATATTTCCATTAGAACCATCACAGGTTGGAGAGTCTGCATTGACTATAGTGTTAATGGACATTTTGTATTAATTTTTGATACATAATTTGCTAAACCCTTGTCCATTTAATATTTAAATTGCACTAATTGAGAGTTATTTTTGTTGTAATTTCAGGCACACATTTTAAAACAAA
>JAOSBO010206454.1:1651-17073 GCA_027563915.1 Erythroxylum rotundifolium | reverse complement strand
CCATAAATGTTTTCTTTTGAATCAAGAGAATAAAATGATTTCAATGGCTTCATAAATACTGCATCATTGCTTTTGAACGATTTGAGAATTTACTATATGTTTAGTATTTGAATGTTGTTGATGAATTGGAATTACTAAATGAAAAGGGTTTTCAAAAAATTGCATGTTCATGAAAAACAAGTTTATGAAATGTTGCCATTTGGGCAATCTGTTTTCAAGTCATGAATTACATGTTATGTGGGTTTGTGGTGGTTTTTTTTGTCCGTCAAGTGCACTTGTCTAAAGGCTTCTCCTGCCTGCCCGCTAGTGGTATGGAGCTCCTTCACAGACTCCCTTAAGTTCACGGCTATGCAAAACCATTTTGTGGGATTGCGATAGTACGTTCTGTTCACGGCTACACAAGACCATTTTATGGAATTGTGTTAGTACGTTCTGTTACAGACTACCCAAACCATTTTTTATGTGCTTATGTGTTTATAATTGTGACAAGTCTGATGAATGCATGATTCATGATGTTTATGAATTTCTTGATAAGTTGTGAATTTGGGAAATATTTGTTACATGAATTTTTTTTACAATGTGAAATTTTACAATCGAAATAAATATTTCAAGGGTTTTTGCTTGTTTCTTGGTTATAAGCTTGTTACCTATGAGCTTTTAAGCTCACCCCCTCTTCGTCCTATCTCCAGGAGATAAGCAAGAGAAAGAGTGAAAGAGAGTCAAGGCACTACTCCAGATTTGCATGCTTTGTTTTGTTTTGGAATAATTTATATAAAACAAGGCTGTAGTTATACGTTGAACAATTATAGTTTAAGCATTTTGTGTATTTGGAGATTTTGTGAAATATGGTATTGTGGCTCGGAATGCCAATTGAAGTTTGTAAAACTCTTAATTTATGATGTTAATGAAATCTGGATTTATGTATAGATTTGAAATGTGAATTTGTGTATGGATGATGTGAGTTGAAATTAGATGTACTTGGAAAAGTTATCCAACTGAGTTGATGAACTTTGAACATGAATTGTTGATATATATACATACATATAAGTGAGATATTATGGAAAAAGGAAAGATAGGGTTTTTGTGAATGATGAGAATTAGTTGTAAGGGATGAGTCAAATGAGTAGAGATTAGGGAGTTTAATGAAGTAAAGTTGGTAGTTGAATGGTTATGCTCATGACTTTCCAAGTTGTACATTGCAAATTTCCAGTTTTTCACAAGGGTAGAAATATGTACTTTGACTTCAAGGGAAAAACTATACTGATCTAGGCTGATTTGGACAAAATTGTCATCTGGGAAGTTGTGGTTCATTCTTTTAGCTTTCCAACGATATATAGTTTGTAAATTTTAGAGATCGAACGTGAAAGTTATGATTGTTACAAGTTAGTGACGCTGCATAAGGTGTATAAGTTGAATGATTGTGTTTCGGATGATGATCATACATAGATTATGAATCAATTGTAAATGATATTGCATTGAAATGAGAGTGAAAATGATGAGGAAAATGAGTTAGGAATGATAGATATGCATAAGATGGGTCATAGGTAGCTTAAGGAGTTGGAAATGTGAAATTTGACTCGTAACTGTCCATTAAACAGACTTGATGTCTGCTAGGCAGACCTTCTCGGGTGTCTTAGTATCTCCAGACTAGTCCATGTCTGTTTGAAGGGACTTGTTGTCCGTTAGGCAGACCTTCTCGGGACAGTTTTAAAAATGTGCAAATTTTGACTCTCTAAATAGCAAGAATCTCTTTTCGGGGTCTTCACGGAAGTTGTAGATCATGAATTACTCTTCGAAACCATGCTTAAATGACCATAATCTGACACCCATAGTGAAAGTTATGCTAATTGTCTCAAAGCATAGACATTGCAAATTGTGGATTCACCAATGCTTTTCTCTGACATATTTAGGCTTGACTGGAGATTGAAATGTACTTAGTTTGATATGAAAATAAGAGATAAAAATCAGTGATTTGTTTAAGGTGACGGTTGAGGATATAAACATAAGAATGGATCGTCATATCTCAAACGTTCAAATTATGGAAAATTTTGGGATGTCATGAGAATGGAGAATAGCCTAAGTTGGCTAATACGGGTTCATGGAAATAACCCTCAAGGTAATACGCACGCTCACGTCTTATGATGACTCTGAAAGTTGAGCTCCGGAAACGGGCTCCAACATGAAAAATGCCCAGACTGGCAGTTAGTTACTGCTAAGAAAGTAACTGCGCAAATTGAAGAACTGACAGTTACTTCAGACAATGAATCAACCGAAACACTAGATGCAGAAAATATCCCTTTACACGTTCAAAATTAAAGGGAAACTAACTTAAACTATGACTCTTCATCTCGAATCAGAAGAAATCATCCAGTAAAAAATTTGGAGAAATTAGTGAAAGAAGAAAAATAAGAGAAAGGAAAAGGGTTGATTATCGAGAACTTGCAGGATATTTATGCTATACATCTTCATTCAAGCCAAAGAACTTTAAAGAGGCTCTACAAGAGTTTTGGACAACAGCCATGCAAGATGAATTGATCTAATTCATATGAAATGATGTATGGGAATTAGTGCCAACACCATTGGATATTAATATGATCGAAACAAAATGGGTGTTGGGTGTTTCGGAATAAAACACATGAAAAGGGCAATGTAACCAGAAATAAAGCAAGGTTAGTAGCTCAGTGATACTCTCAGGAGGAAGGTATAGACTTTGACGAAACTTTTGCACCAGTGGCACGACTCGAGTCTATTTGATAGTTGTTGGGCATGGCATGTGTAAATAAATTTAAGTTTTATCAGATGGATGTAAAGAGTACATTTTTAAACAAATTTATTCAAGAAGAAGTGTATGTCGAGCAACCAAAAGGATTTGTTGATTCAACTCATGCAGATCACATCTTTAAGCTGAAAAAATCTCTCTACGATCTTAAACAAACACCAAGAGCTTGGTATGAAAGACTTATATAATTTCTCTTTAGACAAGGCTATAAACGAGGTAACGTCGACAAAACCTTGTTTATTAAAAGGTTCAAATCTAATTTTGTGATTGCTCAGATTCAAGTTGATGATATTGTGTTTGGTACTACACATTCAATGATGGTAGATGAATTTGTTAAACTGATGACATCAAAATTTGAAATGAGTATAGAAGGTGAGCTGAATTTATTTTTGGGTTTGCAACTTAAATAAGTGAAGGATAGAATTTTTATATCGCAAACTAAACATGCCAAGAGTTTAATCAAAAAGTTTAGTCTTGAGAATGCTAGACATGCGAGAACACCTATGAGTGTTTCAACAAAACTGAATAGAGATGAAAATGAAAAAAGTGTTAATGATAGTCTGTATCAAAGTATGATTGGAGGCCTATTATACTTAATCGCAAGTAGGCCAGATATCAACTTTAGCGTTGGTGTATGTGCTTGCTATCAAGCGAATCCAAAAGAATAACATCTGATAGTGGTAAAAAAGATCATCAGGTATATAAGTGGAACATCTGATTTTGTAATATGGTATTCATCTGACTCGACATCTTATCTCGTTGGATATAGTGATGCGGATTGGGCTGGAAACTTAGACGATTGGAAAAGCACTTCAGGTGAATTGTTTCTTCCTAGGAAACAATTTGATCTCTTGGTACAGCAAGAAGCAGAATTCAATTTAATTATCAACCATTGAAGCAGAGTATACCACAGCAGGTAGTTGTTGTTCATAACTTTTTTGGATGAAACGAATGTTAGAAGATTATCGGGTTGATCAGAATGTGTTAACCATTATGTGTGATAACAAAAGTGCCACTGACATCTCCAAGAATTCAGTTCAACTCTCACGAACGAAACACAATGATCTTCGATATCATTTTATTCAAGAGCTTGTGGAGAGCAAAATAGTTACTTTATCGCATGTATCTACGGAGAAGCAGTTGGCAGACATCTTCACGAAATCTCTTGACATGGTACAGTTTAAACTTCTTCGGGGGCTTTTAGGCCTTTGTAAAAGAAAAAGAAAAAGAAAAAGAAAATAATTAAAAAACAAAAAGAAAACGTTTTGTTTTTGCTAAAGGGATTCAAAATCCCTATAAAGCTTCTTTTTATCATTGCCACCCATTATTTTGCCTTTGCCGCTTGCACCTCTTTGCACCCACAACTTGTCTGCGTCTCCTCTTCTATTTGCCAACACTTAGGAAAACAATTACTCACGAAGCTTGAATGATCTCTCAAAGTGGATTTTCATTGCCTATCTTCTACTCTCTTCACACTTTAAACAATCTGTCCAGTAGAATTTCGTATTGCTCCTCTCACAGTATTGCTCTGTTTCCTTTCGAGTTTGGCTAACTTAGTGGATTTTTATTGGGTTTGTTCTAAAGATATCCACGACATTGAGATTGTACCATGGATTGGGTAATTATGTGAACATCATTATCTTTTGCTGAAGACCCGTATTGCATTTTACAATATTGCTTAATTTCAGTTCAAGTTTGGATTATTTGTGGAATTTGGTTGGGTTTGCTCACAATATGCACGAAGTTGAAATTGATTTGGCTTTTCACTTGGGAGTAGGCACATCTATATTTTTCTCTGTGTTTTCTTCCTGCCAAGATTGGTTGGGTTGTTTGTGTTGTGTTAATTTGGCTGGGTTTCATGATATCGTGGTGTGTTAAATTGTTGAGATTGGCTGGGTTGTTTGTTGTTTTCGGAAAGCACGAGAAAGGATAAAGGACAAATTTTTTCTTCAGTGTCGGAAAAGAAATCAACCACTCCAAATCGTCGCTTAAGCATATTAATGTTCAGTTCAGTATCTGGAAAGAAAATCAGCGAGGAAGGGTAATCGTCGGCATCTACACTACGATGTCCATCAAGTGATTATGTCCATGATAGAAGAATCCCGTTCAGATTCAAATGATATTCCTATAATGCCTGCTCCATCATCTGCACCTCCTATGGCCTCTTCAAGACCCATAAAGAAGCAAACTTGGAAATCCACAAAACTACCATAATATCATTCCGCTGCCCGCTTGACTGCAGATAATGGTATCTCCTTCAGGTTTTATTCATCCAAGGCTGAACAAAAATAGGTCATTCTTCATAATGTTGGCTTGGTTCTTGATCGTCCAATCAACCTAGAAGAGTTTCAACAACAGGGCTTGGACATCTTGTTATCAGAGAGGTACTTTGAGCTTGCGCAGCATTATGACTCTGACCTAGTTAAAGAATTTTACTATAATTTGTGTTTTGATATTCTGACTGGGGCTGCTCTGAGTTATGGGGTAGTATATGTGTAGGGTAGGATAATCCAATTTGATGCTACAAGGCTAAATGTATTCATGGGTTTTGACAATTTGATTGGTGATCTTCTATATGATGATGATTTGTCTGTGTCAAATGATTTGATTGCTACAGTATTGATCGGTGGTAAACTAACTGCTTCGCCGTCTAGTTATATTTTTCGCTCTTCAATGCTTACCCAAAAGTACTTCGTAATTTTCAAATTATTGGTGATGAATTGGATGCCAAGTACGCATGATTTTCTATCTACATAGCACATGCTAAGTTACTTTATGCTATTGGGACTGGAATAAGGTTCGACCTTGGAAAGCTCATCATTGACGCAATGTTCGTGATTGAAAGTAAGTCACACTCTCTACTCTACTTTTCATGTTTAATAACACAGTTTTTATATGCAAATCAAGTGCCCAGGGTAGAGTCGAGTGTTCTTGAGTTGGCAGCTTTAATGAATATAAATCAACGAATTTTCCATCAATCCCAGGTGATGGACTTGTAATATGTCACGCCTGGTCCTTCGGATGCTTCAGGGTCGACGATTAATCCTTATGCTGCTTTGTTTACAGAAATTGAGAGGATTGAAGGCATCTTTTAGGTAGCCACTGAGTCTCTCCGTTTCCCCTACAGCTCCTGAAAATGACTTTTTGGCACATATTGTCTCAAAGGGGGAGAAATATTCTGATCTGTATTGTTTTCGTGCTACTACATGTGTTGACTGAACTTTTATTGTATTAACTACTTTGATGGTGTTGATTGCTTTATTGACTGCTGATATGACATAAAGGGAGAGTTCTTAGATTGAATTCAATTTCTATATGCCAAATTAAGTGACTTAGGTGGAGCTTTGGACTTGTGACAAATATGCCAAAAAGGGGAAAGATTGTTAGATATATGTTAAATATATCTATTTTATTTTTATTTTGGCATACTTTTAAATTGGCATATTTTTTATCATCTTGGATTCAAACACTTAGTTGGATAATGTTATAGATATAATAAAATTCTTCTTGTATAGAAGTTGATTTGGTGAAGTATTGTGTGTCTTACGTGGACGAAGAGCTGAAGGGCATTATGATATTTTTTGTTATGAATTAAGGGTTTTTGTTGCAAATATACGAAGTGGTAGCTTAAGGAAAAATATATCAGACCTATGACTTTTAGAGAGCTATGTACGTGTTTAGTGTAGTGGGTGTTAGTGAAATATATACCTAAAATTGATTCATGCATATGAAGTGTGCTTAGTGCAATGGGGTACATGTTTTGTTAATGGTGGCTTCAGTGTTGATATTAAACGTTGGAATAACACTTGGCTGATTTGTTTTACACATACGTGGGTGCCTTTTCAAGTAAAAATTAAGTATGTCTCCGAGTGTGTGTTGAGGGTGTGGCATATGTGATTGTTCTTTTGAAAATAGCTAAGCTCCGTTGATGAAGAGTTTGTCTTACTGATGTGCCTACGATGGTGAACTGACTGCTGGGGTGTTGTTGTTTATTTTGTTGTAGGCATGATTGACTTTTGGCTCTTGCGTGAATCAATTATATAGTAGTGGAGTGCAGAAAATTTTGGGAAGTTATTCTTGTCTCTTTCTCAAATGTTTTTATTTACGTTAAATTTTGTCTAATCACTTGAGTTATTTATTTAGTGTTCTTCAGTCATAATATTGTTGAGTAAAATCCTCTGTTGAGGTTAACACGAGTTGGTCGTGTTATCAGGAGTGAAAATCTTTCATAGGTAGTGAGATCGAGAGATAATGTCAAGGGTGAGTGGTGTAGGCTCAGTAAAGCCTTGAGTAAACCTATTGTATTTCAATTAAAGATTTAATCTAGGTAAGGGCCCTGTAAACGTAGGCAAGAAGTGTTGAACTGCAATATCAAATTTTTGATGTCGTTTGATATATTTGCTTGATTGATTATTTTGTTTTTATTTGTGCCAGAGACAATCATGTAAAATTTCTTAGTTCGCCAAATAATTGACTCATACGATTTCTCAAACTGTATGTTTCTAAATGACATAAGCTTAAGGTCAATATGTATATATGCCCAATGACCTTTAAATGCTTAAGATTGACACAAATCTTAAGACTTTCATACATATCGTGACAATGTATGATAACACGTATTACTACGGATAAATAATGATAATCTTTATTGATAAACCATCGTACCGTCATAATACATCAAAATGTACAAATGTACATGGAGCAAATATAACGATCCCTTAACTATCAGTGTCTCAGGACTTCAAAATACCAATACTGTATACTTGTTTTCCAAACACAATTGGGCAAAGTCCTTTAATTAAAGAATCAACTTATAGTTCTTCAGTCCTTAAATGCTCCAAAACTTAATGTCACCTTTTCTTATCAACTACTTCATGGTCAAATATTTGACCTCAAAATGCTAAGACCCTATGATAGTTAATGTTCTTATTAAACAACACAGCAGCTTGATTATCACATTACAACTGAATGAGTTTAGCAACTGAATCAACTATAGACAACTCAGAAACTAAGTTTTTAAGCTAAAATGTCTATGAAGCAGCCCTAGAGCATGCATTCTGCATGCACGATCGAGGAAATCACCCGTATCTACTTGACACTCTTCCACGACATTGTACCATCTGCAAACTTAAAAAATGTAACCTTAAGTAAACTTTAGATCATTCAGATATATAGTTAATTTAAGTTTGAATTCTTTACGAGGTTTAGTCTGTTGACTTTTCTATATGTCATCATATAATCCTCGATTCCCTTTAATTATCTCAACACTTGCTTGACTATATTTCAATGTTCTACATCTGGGTTAACCAGATACTGACTAAACAGTCAAACAATAAATGCAATATCCTACCTAGTACATAGTAGAGCATACATCAGGCTATCAACCGTACTAAAATACAGAACATTCCTCATAATCTCTCTTTTACTTTATTCTTTGGATACTGTGCTAAAGATTATCTCTCACTATGAGATAGGTGCTATGACAGGTTTACAGTTAACCGTATTAAACCTTTATAATATATACTCAATATATGCACTATGTACGAGGTATGATGAGTATTGAGGTCTATCCTGGTGAATCTGAATACCTAGGATAAAAGATGATATGCCAAGATCCTTTATGTCAAAGTTCTCAACCAAATGTTGCTTAACTTTATACAACATGGTCAAGTAATTTGACGTGAGCAATATATCATCCACATGCAATAATAGGAAGATAATTTAGCTCCCCCGACCTCATAGTACAAGCATCTTCTTAACTTTGTTTTCTATGAAACCAAAAGAGATCAAACCTTATCAAATGTAAGGTATTACTTTCGGGAGTTTTGATGCAAATCATACATTGATCTGCATAACATGCAAATCATGTCAGTTCCATCTGGATCCTGAAATCCTTCAGGTTGTACCATATAGACCACTTTATTAAGGTCTTTATTCAGGAAAGTGGTTTTGACAACCATCTGATGTAACTCCATATCATCATGAGTGACAATTGTTATATTCACTCAAAATGTATCATTCGAGGATGCGACAGAAAAAGTAACATTAAAGTCAACATTTCTCTCTGAGTGAACCATCAAGCAACTGAGCGAGCCCATAAATCGTTGAACTTTATCCTAAAATCCTTTAGGTCTTATAACTACATTTACAACTGACAGTTTTGCAGTTCTGCTACAAAATCAACTAACTCCCAGATCTTACTATGCTTTATAGCTTCCATCTTATGAGTAATTGCAACCCACCACACTTCCGTATTGGGTTCAAAAATAACTTCTGTAAAAGTAACTGGATTCGTAACATGTCTAATATCATAATCCTGTTTATCTAATAGACTATGTAATCAGATGAGATAAGAGGTCATCTCATTCTGGTGGATCTTCATAACTACATCAGATCTTGTACCTCTGGGAACCTCTGTATGTATAGTTATAGGTTCCTGTTCCTATACAGGCATGGTACAAAGACCTAGATCCACCGGATCTAATTGTATGAATGGTAGGTACATAATAACTATAGTATCCACCATGTTGTCATCTGAAGGGTTAAAGGGTCCGCCATCATCATAGACATCTTATTCCAAAAACTTAACTATTTATGTTTCCAGTATTCTGGTCCCTCCTTCTCTACAGTAAGATCTGTAGCCTTTAGAGTAGTCAGGATATCTTACTAAATAGCAATCAGCATAATGAGCATGCAATTTTTCTTTAGAAGGATTATATTACCTCGATAGGACAGCCTCATATATAAATGTATGCAAGGTTGGGTTTTCACATTTGTAAATAAGCAGGTAGCTTAGTCATGTTCTGCATTGACTACTTCAATTCCTTTAGGGTGTGGTTATGCCTTTTGGCAATACATCATTTTGCTTAAGACTACCCAGTATAGTGAATCAAGTCACTATCCCAACTGATTCCATATATCTAGCAAACAGACCTTTTCAAGTCCTTAAACACCATGTTTGCCATGATATTCTCCAGATCTGACACTATTAATGGATTTTTCCAATTGGTTCTCATCTTTCAATCTTTAAGCAAGAACACATAACCACAATGGGAATAATCATCAACAAATGTCAAAATACATTTGGAATTGCAAAAAGCAACTGGATAAGGTCTTCTGATATTCGTATGTATCAGACTTAACAAGTCAGAAACACGAGTTGACCCTTCTTCATTATTAGTCAATTTACCCCTGCAATAGTCAACACATGTTCCCATATCATAATAATCTAGAATTGAGAGAATGCTTTTCTCAATCAATCTCTCAACCCTAGCTATGGAAATGTGGCTTAAACTTTTATGTCACACCATATATGACTTTTTATTCATCAGGGTCTTTCATTTCATGACTTGTTTAGCAAGATATGAAAAAACATATATCTAATTCAAGGTAGGACACATTCTATACAAACCATATGATAAGAAAGTTGTACTATTATGTTTTGCATTAAACACCATTTATATAACATAAGCATTAAATAAAAAACGTGAACCTTCTTTGTCTAAAATTGATCCAAAGATCGCATATAAAATATGTCATGTAAAAACTAAAATGAACCTTGCAGCAAGGTTTAGCTTATACATTCCCATACAGATATTTCATCCACTTCTTCTATTGAACCCCAAACTTTTTCTTATACGTCAGAATGATTAATTTAGAAATTTTTGGAGTTTAGTCATGAATATATATATTTACATGTATTTGTATAAATTAAATAGAAATGTTAAGATTAAGTTAAGGAGTAAGTAGACATTATATTAAATGAGGAAGGGTAAGTTTGGAAAGACAAAAGTTGTCTTAAAATTAATAAGAGAAGAAATAAGTGAAGAGTACGTGAGAGACGTGCTAGAGAAAGAAACAAAAACCTAGAAGAAACTAGAAGAAGAGAAGCAAAAACTGAAACAGAAAAAGAAGACGAAGGAAAGAAAGAAAAAGAAGAACGAAGAAGAAGGAAATTGTCCAGCTGAGTTTTTAGATATCTTTTATTTATTCTTCTTGCTTTGGTAGAAGAAGGAACTAGAGAAAATAGGTTTTATGTGCTGAAAATGAAGGGAGAGAGAAGAGAACCAAGAAATCCATTTTCTTAGATTTTCAAGAATTTTCAACTAGATCTTAGTTATTCTAGCTTAGATAAACCATGAGTAAATTAAGTTTAAGCTCATTCTTGGATATTAAAGCTTTAGGGATTTTCTATGATATATTAGTTTGAATGAAAGTTTGTTGTTTAAAGGGAATCAAGAAAATCCAAGCCAAAAGCAAGAGGAAAAGCGAACTTGAGTTTGGAGCTATTATTAATTAGGTGGATAATATGTTTATAGTTATTGTGATGATGGGCTGATTTCTTACTTGTATGTATTTTTAATTGATTGACTTTGAATCATTACGAATGTGGGACAAATGCATTGTGATTTGTTATCTTGTTATGCCTTAAAAGATTTTACTGAATCTTGTATTAGTGAAAAGAAGAAAATCGCAAAAAGTATGAAAGTATGAATATATTATGAAATGTGTGATCATCGAAATTTTGCTTGTGTGGGCAAGAGAGATACCATTCCGTTCGTCACATGCATGTTGACTTAAAACCTTCTTCCGACTGCCCTCTTATGGCATATCAATTCTGAAAATTGGACTCATTTCGTTCATGGTGTAAATTTTGGTATCTCCATTTCGTTTCATGGGATTCTCTCAAGCCATTATATGTATGCATTTCGCTTTGATTTGTTGAGCATGATATACGATTGAATGCTAGGTTTTGATGATTGAAAATACATGATATGTTTTATGTGATAACATATGAGTTCTTTAAGCTGGAAATATGGATAAATAACTTGCTAGATTAAAATGAGATATGTGTCTATATATGTATATGTGCTTAATCGTATGTGGCCCATTACCAATGACTATAAATGTATTAGTCACTGAGCTTCGCAGCTTACCCCATTATTTTCCACTCCTCAAGTGCAGACCAAGTAGATCATTGAACCTTGCAAACTTCAGCAATTTCCAAGAAATTTATCTTTTGTAACTAAGTTAGTTCAAATAAATTTGGTAGTTTTGCAAGCATATCAAGCATGAGCACTTATAATGTATTTTTGGATTATGCTACCATTTCAACTCTTTTTACTTAATTAAAGTTATGTACTAACTCCACTTTATTTGAGAAATGAAACTCCTTTTTATTTGAGAAATGAATGAAAGAGTTGGTGAAGTTTCCTTCGTATATGCTTAAGAATTTCTTCTCTGTTAAGTTGTTAATTTCAATTGGGAATACAATTCTGAGATGTTTGATGGCTTTTGGATATATTTTCTTAAGTAAATTGTTGTATTGGGAGTTTTGTATGTATGGCTTATGTTTGTTGGATTTGCGTATTTTGGTTTTTGTGAAAATGTATAATAGGCAGTAGAGGAATAAGGTGATAGAAATTGTGTCCCGACTTCTATAAATAAACTGTATTAATGAAGGTAGAATTTGACAAAGTTGTCTTCATAGAAGTTGTAGCTTGTCTTCTTAGCTTTCTAATAGTATAAAGTTTGTAATTTTTGGATATTGGAATTGAGAGATATATGTTTTACAAGTCTGAGTATGTATTAGGGCACGATCATGAAAGAGCCCCTAAATCTTAGGGGTGCACGATCGTACACTGGCCCTTCAAATATAGGAGGGCATAATTGTGCTACTGGCCCATTTTGTACTAGAATTGCACAATCGTGCATGACTAAACCATTTCTTCATTTTTCTTTCAACAGGCTTAGTCACGGTCATGACTTAAGAAGTCACGACCTTGACTCTTCTTCCTTTACACAGCCGTGACTTTTTATTATTAAGGACACCCTATTATTTTTGTCATAGTTGTGACTACTTAAGTCACAGCCATGATTTCTCTTATTATTAAAGGTTTATTTATTTTTTTTACTCCCAACTGTGATTTCTTTTATTATTAGATGTTGATTGTGATTTCTTTTTATTTTTATTAAAGTCACCCAAGCCCACCCATGCTTTTCATTACCTCTTTGATGCTTTCAACTTTCTTCTCACTTGCCCACCATCAAAGCCTCTCGTAATGTGGCCATGAATTAAGTTTTAAGATCTGGGCCTTTCGCTATTGTCAACCGTCAGTTCCTCCTTGTTTTGATTTGGCTTTATCCTGGATATGAACTCTGCATTATGGAAGCACCTTGATTAGATACTCCACTATATAGTCACCAAGTACTTAATACTAGCACTAGATTGACCAACATCAGTATGTAGAGAAGATTTAGTCTTTCTACCCTTGATCTTAGCGGGCTTCATCTTTGTCTTCCTTTTAGTTACTTCAAAGGTCATAGGAGTAGCAAGCTTGAGTTTCTCCTCCTCAGCAACGTGATAGGCAATCAAAGCATTGAGGTCCCATTCCTCATCCTATGAATAATATGTCATCATCAGATTACTAAACTCTAGAAGGAGTGTATTCAGAGTCTGGTGAATTATTAAAACATTAAGAAGAGGAATGTTTAACATCTTTAGTCTACTATGAAGATGCATCATTCTTGATATGTACTCCTTTACTCCCCCTTTTCTCGTATACCTCATGGAGAATAATTCTTTCTTCAAGGCACTTGTCTTAACATTACCTAAGACTGTGTGCTTTCGGGAGACATTACCCAAAAATTACTTTGCTATGTCTGTGTTCGAAAGTCCACTTAGCAGATAGTCAGGAATGGATCTTTTAATGGTTATAAGAATTAATCTGTTAGACAGATCCCAGGCTTCATAGGTTACTTTATGAGATTTCGAGCTCATGGATGAAGGTGGAGATAGCTTATCCGTCTGTATGGCTATATCAACCTCAACTATAGCATTCAATACATCATCTATCCACTTCTTTGTATTGAAACCGATCAGGCTTTCAATGGTGATACTGATATTGTTGAACAAAAAGGTGACTTTAAAATGATAATGTTTAGATCAGCACAAATGTAGGATAACAACGATACTGAAAGTCATTAAACAATATCTTTTCTGAGAATTCGATCACACATATTATGAAATATATTTGGGCTGAATACATAATATATGCAATTAGACTTTTATATGAAAGTGATCAAAGTACAAATAGTCAACTCTCATAACATTACCACCTTTGGGCGAATAGATCACTTGAGCAACAACTTTCCTCCATCTAATGCCTTTATGCACATCTCAAAATGTTATGTAAGACCAACATCTTTAGGCAGAATAACCAAACATAAAATAGAGACATCCCCTTACATGCAAGCAGAACAATTCAAAATACTGACTTGAAAGGCTACTTTGGTGACTACATCCTTATTAGCACTCAAAAAGTCCACAAACACAAGGGATACATCTTTATATTATCCTCACATTCTTTATGGATATATGATATGTGACAATATAATATCAATAAATGCAAAAACCTGAATGCATAATCTCATTGCCACACACTCATGCTGAAGACATTATCTGAAAACTTCATTTAAGACTTTTGTAAAAGAAAAATCTCAGTAAAGTGATTATCGTGCATTACTAGACATTGAATTGCTTACCCGAGATACAAGAATCTCATGTATCTCCCTTACAGTAAGTTCGTTGCACGAAAATTCACTCAAAAATGACTTCAAAATGTCTTAAAACTTTTTTCGAGTAACTATCATGCAATTCTGAACACTGAACATGAGATCTGAGACAAGAACACTTGAAATATCTCACTCATATGATGTCCGAACATAGTAGCACGTCCGTATGGCTGACATTAGCATAGCGTCAACCACGCATCCGACGTGTCTACCGACGCTAGCATGTGTGTCGCACATGCCACACACGCATGCGGTGGTGGTTTCTCCACGTGTCTGGCATGTGTGACACACAGGGCTAAACATGTCATTGCCTCAGCGTCACTATTCACCAATCGGCCCAAGTGCCACATGCACCTGATGGTGAGGCATACCTCACCGAAAATTATGGTTTTCGGTGAGTTTTGGGTCGGATTTTCATGCTCCCAGGCTCGTTTTCAACCGGTTTCTAAAGTCTAAATACATTTATACCAATTTCAAGCAATAAAAAGCAAGAAAAAACCAAGAAATAGAAGTTAACTCTCCAAAAATGTTATGGAGAAAAACCGAAAAATCTTCATTTTTAACCACCTGACCAAATCACTGCTCTAATACTACTTATAACATGTAACAAAACTTTAGTTACGTATCCCATATCGAACATGAAAGGACAATATATGAAGAAATGCAGAAATTTCCTGATTTTAATTTCATAACTTCAACTGAGCCTTCCGAAGCCGATAAGTTATTTGAAAAACAAAAAATGCAATTAAATATTCACCAACTTTATGGAAAAAGTCAAAATTTCGGACAGAATCCACCGAGACTAAGACAATTGACTTATTAATTATTTTGAGCATCGACACGATGAAATTATGACAAAAAGAAAGTATTAATGGAGATCCCACTAGGTTTACATTTGATAAGGAAGAGATACTCTAGCCGTTGTTACTGTGATTTGCATCATTGATGATATCACCATCATATATTATGATTAGTATTGTAATTGCAGCAATAGAAAGTATTAATGGAGATCCCACTAGGTTTACATTTGATAAGGAAGAGATACTCTAGCCGTTGTTACTGTGATTTG
>JAOSBO010206425.1:0-17078 GCA_027563915.1 Erythroxylum rotundifolium | reverse complement strand
CAACTCGCTGAGCACCTTTGGTGGGAAAAACAGCACTAAGGTATATTTTTTGGTCGGCAAAATAGCTCATCTGCACTGCCGCGAGGCACCTTCAGTGGGAAAAATAGGACTTTGGTGCACCTTTGGCTGGAAAAATAGCTTGTTGGCACGATCGCTAGGCACCTTCAGTGGGAAAAATAGCTCGTTGGGCACTTTTGGTGGGAAAAATAGCACGTTGGTGCACCTTCAGTGGGAAAAACAGCTCCTCAGCACAGTCGCTAGGCACCTCCGATGAGAAAAATAGCCCGTTGGGCACCTTTGATGGGCAATACGGCATGTTGGCACACCTTCAGTGGGAAAATAGCCCATCGACAAGGCTGCTAGGAACCTTTAATAGGAAAAACATCATGTTGGTGCACCTTTGGTGGGCAAAAGAGTCCATCGGCACGGCTGCTAAGTTCTCTTGATGGGTAAAACAGCCCATTGGGCACCTTTAATGGGAAAAACAACACGTTTGTGCTCCTTTGATTTGGCAAACAGCTCATCGACACAACCAGTAAGCACCTTTAGGGGGAAAATAGCATGTAAGTCCAACATCTTGTGTTCACCTTCTTTAGGAAAAACAGCCCGTTGGCAAGGCCACCAAGCACCTTCGGTGGGAAAAACAACATCTTGTGTTCACCTTCTTTAGGAAAAATAGCCCGTTGGCAAGGCCACCAAGCACCTTCGGTGGGAAAAATAGCACGTTGGTGCACTTTCAATGGGTAAAACATTCTGTTGGCATGGGCGTTAGGTATGTTCAGTGGGAAAAATAGCCTGCTGCTCACCTTTGTTGGCAAAAATAGCACCTTGGTGCACATTGGGTGGGTAAAATAGCCCGTCGGTACGACCGCTAGGTGCCTTCTGTAGGAAAAACAACAACTTGGCCCACCTTTGGTGGGAAAAAGAGCTCGTCGACACAGCCGCTAAGCACATTCAGTGGGAAAAACAGCCCGTTGGGCACCTTTGGTGGGAAAAATATCACATTGGTGCACTTTTGGTGGGCAAATCAGCTCGTCTGTACCACCGCTAGGCACCTTCGATGGGAAAAACAGTCCGTTGGGCATGTTAGGTGGGAAAAATAACACGTTGGTGCACCTTCAATGGGAAAAATAGCCCATCGACACGGTCACTAGGCACCTTCTGTGGGGAAAACAGCCCATTGGCCACCTTCGATGGGAAATACAGCACATTGGTGTACCTTCAGTAGGGTAAATATGTGCCTTTGATAGGAAAAACAACACATTGGTGCATCTTTGGTGGGCAAAACAACCCATCGAAAAAATTGCTAGGTTCTTTCGGTGGGAAAAATAGCCCGTTGGGCACCTTCGATGGGAAAAACAGGCCATTGGTGCACTTTCGATGAGCAAAACAGCCTGACGGCATAGCTGCTAGGCACATTCGATGGGAAAAACAACACCTTGGTGCACCCTTGGTGGGCAAAATGACCCATCAGCATGGTCGCTAGGAACTTGGGGCAAGAAAAATAGCCCGTTGGGTACCTTTGGTGGGAAATACAACACTTTGGTGCACCTTCAATGGGAAAAAGTGCCCGTCAGCAAGGTCGCTAGGCAACTTTGATGGGAAAAACAACACGTTGGTGAATCTTTGGTCAGAAAAACAGCCCATGGTCCACCTTCGATGGGCAAAACATCTCGTTGAGATAGTCGCTGGGCACTTTTAATGGGAAAAAAGCATGTTGGTTCACCTTCGGTGGGCAAATAGCCCGTTGGCATGGCTGCTAGGCACATTTTATGGAAAAAACAGCTCATTGAGCACCTTTGTTGAGAAAAACAGCACCTTGGTAGACCTTCAGTGGGCAAAACAGCTCCTCGGCACAATCGCTAAGCACCTTTGGTGGGAAAAACAACACGTTGCTTCACCTTTGGTAGGTAAAATAGCTCGTTGGCACGGCAGTTAGGCACCTTTCATGGAAAACAGACCCTTAGTGCACCTTTAATGAGCAAAATACCTGTTAGCACGGCCACTAGGCACCTTTGGTGGGAAAAACATCCCTTTGGGCACCTTAAGTGGGAAAAATAGCTCATTGGTGTACCATCGATGGGCAAAATAGCCCATCGACACAGCCACTAGGCAGCTACGGTGGGAAAAATAGCACGTTGGGCACCTTCGGTGGGAAAATCAACACGTTGGTGCACCTTCGGTGGGAAAAGAAGCACGTTGGTGCACCTCCAGCAGGAAAAACAGCTCATCGACACTGTTGCCAAGCACCTTTTGTGGGAAAAACAGCCTATTGAGCATCTTTAATGGGAAAAATAGTACGTTGGAAAAACAGAAACTTGGTGCATCTTCGATGGGAAAAACAGCCCGTTGGCACGGTTGCTAGGCACCTTTGGCCAAAAAAATAGCTCGTTGGGCACCTTCGGTTGGAAAAATAACATGTTGGTTCACCTTGGGTGGGCGAAACAGCCCGTTGGCTTGACCGCTAGGCATGTTTGATGGGAAAAACAACCCTTTTGGCACCTTCGGTGGGAGAAACAACATGTTGCTACACATTCGGTGGGCAAAAAAGCCCGTCAGCACAGTCGTTAGGCCTCCTAGATAGGAAAAATAGCACGTTGGTGCACCTTCAGGGGTAAAATAGCTTGTCGACATGGTCGTTTGGCATATTCGGTGTGACAAAAAGCCCGTTGGGCACTCTCGGCGGGCAAATCAACATGTTGGCACAGTCCCTAGGCATCTTAGGTGGGAAAAACAACATGTTGGTGCACCTTCGGTGGATAAAACTACCCATGGGCATGATTGCTAGGCACTTTCAGTGGGAAAAATAGCTCGTTAGGCACTTTCGATTGGAAAAATAGCACTTTGATTCACCTTGGGTGGGCAAAATAGCCCATTGGCAAGGCTGCTAGGCACCTTCGGCGGGAAAACAACACCTTGGTGCACCTTCGCTGGGCAAAACAGGCCGTCGGCACGACCGCTAGGCACCTTCGGTGCAAAAAACAACCCATTGGGCATCTTCGGTGGGAAAAACAACTTGTTGGTGCAGCTTCGGTGGGTAAAACAGCCCATCAGCATGGCCACTAGGCCCTTTATATGAGAAAATCAGCACGTTGGTGAACCTTCTGGTGTAAAATAGTTCGTCGACATGGCTGTTTGGCACATTCGTTGTGACATACAGCCCGTTGGGCAACTTCGGTGGGAAAAACAGCACCTTGGTGCACCTTCGATAGGTAAAACAGCCCATCGACATGGCTGCAAGGCCCCTTCGATGGGAAAAACATCATGTTGGTGCACCTTCGGTGGGAAAAACAGTCCGTTGGCACGGTCGGTAGATACCTTTGGTGGGAAAAACAACTGGTTTGGCCCCTTTGATGAGAAAAACAGCACATTGATCCACCTTCGGTGGGTAAAGCAGCCTATTGACATGGCTATTAGACACCTTCGAAAGGAAAAACAACATTTTGGCTCACTTTCGGTGGGAAAAATAGCACCTTGGTGCACCTTCGATTAGCAAAACAGCCCGTTGGCAGGGCCATCAGGCACCTTCGGTGGGAAAAATAGCCTATTAGGCAACTTTGGTGTGAAAAATAGCATGTTGGTGCACCTTTAGTGGGCAAAATAGCCCATCTGCAAGGCCACTAGGTACCTTTGGTGAGAAAAACAAGACATTGGTGCATCTTTGATGGGCGAAACAGCCCGTCGATAAGGCCGCTAAGCATTTTCAGTGGGAAAAACAACCCGTTACGCCTCTTCTGCAGGAAACACAGCACCTTGGTGCACCTTTGGTGGGAAAAATAGTTTGTTGGCGCAGTTGCTAGACACCTTCTGTAGGAAAAACAACCAATTAGGCACCTTCGGTGAGAAAAATAGCTCCTTGGTGCACCTTTGATGGGCAAAACAGCTTGTCAGCACAGCCGTTAGACACCTTCGATGGTAAAAGCAGCTCGTTAGGCACCTTCGGTTGGAAAAACAACCCATTGGCACAGCCACTAGGCATCTTCGGTGGGAAAATAACCTATTGGGCACTTTCGGTGGGAAAAACAGCCTGTCGGCATGCCCATTATAGACCTTCGGTGGGAAAAATAGAACCTTGGTGCTACTTTGGAGGGAAAAGCAATGCCTTTGGTGTAAAAAATAGCTTGTTGGGCGCCTTCAATGGGAAAAACATCACCTTGATGCACCTTCGGTGGGCAAAATAACCCTTCGGCATAGTCGCTAGGCACTTTTAGTGGGAAAAACAACACCTTGGTGCACCTTCGGTGGTTAAAGAAACCTGTCAGTTTTGTTGGGAAAAACGGCCCGTTGGCCAACTTCGGTGGCAAAAACAACAAGTTAGTGCACTTTGACGGGAGAAACAGCACATTGGTGCAACTTTGGTGAGTAAAACAGCCCATTAGAAGGGCCGCTAGGTACATCCGGATGGAAAAATAGCCCGTTCAGTAGCTTCGTTGCAAAAAACAGCACCGTGGTGTAGGTTAGGTGGGCAAAATAGCCTGTTGGCCAAGTCGCGAGGCAGCTTTGGGGGAAATCAACACTTTGGTGCACCATCGGTGGGCTCAACAACTTGTTGGCAAGGTAGTCAGGCACCTTCAGTGGGAGGAAAAGCCCGTTGGGCACCTTTGGTGGGAAAAACAGCACATTCGTGCCCCTTATGTGGGAAAAATAGCCCATTGGCAAGGTCGCTAGGCACCTTTGGTAGGAAAAACAACACGTTGGTGCACCGTCGCTGGGCAAAACAACTCGTCGGCACGGTCGCTAGCCACCTTTGGTGGGAAAAATAGCACCTTGGTGCAACTTTGGAGGGAAAAGTAGCACCTTTGGTAGGAAAAATAGCACATTGGTGCACCTTAGGAGGGGAAAGCAGCACCTTCGGTGGGAAAAACAACACCTTCGTTGGGGACCTTCAGTGGGAAAAACAACACGTTGGTGCACCTTTGGTGGGCAAAGCAGCCCATCGACACAGTCGTTAGGCACCTTCGATGGGAAAAACAACACCTTGGTACACCTTCTGTTGGTAAAGAAGCCCGTCAATTTTGTTGGGAAAAATAGAAAGTTACGACACCTTCTGTGGGCAAAATAGCCCATTAGCACGGCCACTAGGCAACTTCAATGGGAGAAACAGCATGTTGGTGCACCTTCGATGGGTAAAACAGCCCATCAGCAAGGTTGCTAGGTACATTCGGTTGGAAAAATAGCCCACTAAGCACCTTTGTTAGGAAAAACAGCACCTTGGTGCACCGTTGGTGGGCAAAACAGTCTGTTGGCCCATTCACTAGGCACCGTTGGTGGGAAAATCAACACCTTGGTGCATCTTCGGTGGGCACAACAGCCCGTTGGCAAGGTTGCCAGGCACCTTTGGTGGGAGGAAGAGCCCGTTGGGCACCTTCGGTGGGAAAAATAGCACATTCACGCCCCTTGTGTGGACAAAACAACCCGTTGGCAAGGTCTCTAGGCACCTTCGTGGAAAAAACAGCACGTTGGTGCACCATCGCTGGGCAAAATAGCCTGCCAACATAGTTGCTAGGCACCTCTGGTGGGAAAAACAACACCTTGGTACACCTTTGGAGGGAAAAGCAACACCTTCTGTTGGAAAAATAGCACCTTCGTTGGGGACCTTCAGTGGGAAAAACAAAACGTTGGTGCACCTTCAGTGGGCAAAACAACCTGTCGACACAGTCGCTAGGCACCTTCAGTGGGAAAAACAGCACCTTGGTGCACCTTTGGTTGGTGAAGAAGCCCATCAGTTTCGTTGGGGAAAACGGCAAGTTAGGGCACCTTCTACGGGAAAAATAGCCCATCAGCATGACCGCTAGGCATCTTCGATAGGAAAACAGTACGTTGGTGCACCTTTGATACGTAAAATAGCCCATCAGCAGGGCTGCTAGGCACCTTCAATAGGGGAAATAGCCCGTTGGGTATCTTTAGTAGGAAAAACAACATTTTGGTGAACCTTCGATGGGTAAAACAGCCTGTCGACACGGGCACTAGGCAATTTTGGTGGGAAAAACAGCATCATGGTGCACCTTCGGTGGGAAAAAGCCTATTGGCACAACAATTAGGCACCTTTCATGGGAAAATAGACCCTTGGTGCATCTTTAGGGGGTAAAATAGCCCATCGACACGGCCACTAGACACCTTTGGTGGGAAAAATAGCTCTTTGGGCACTTTAGTAGGAAAAATAGCTCATTGGTGTGCCTTCGGGGGGCAAAACAGCCTGTCGAGACAGCCACTAGGCACCTTTGTTGGAAAAAACAACACCTTGATGCACCTTCGGTGGTTAAAATAGCCCATTGGGCAACTTTGGTGGGAAAAACAACACGTTCTTCACCTTTGGTCCACTATTTTGAGAAAACGCCCGTTGGGCACCTTTGATGGGAAAAACGGCACATTGGTGTAACTTAGATGCGAAAAATAGCCCATTGGCACGGTACCTAGGCATCTTCAATGGGAAAAACAACTCGCTTGGCACCTTTGATGAGAAAAATAACACGTTGGTGCACCTTCGATGGGCAAAACAGCACTTGGGCATGATCGCTAGGCACCTTCGATAGGAAAACAGCCCGTTGGGCACCTTCGATGGGAAAAACAGCACCTTGGTGCAGCTTCACTGGGCAAAACAACAAGGTTGTGAACCTTTGGTGGGAAAAACAGCCCGTCGACACGAACGATAGGCATTTTTGGTGACAAAAACAGCCCCTTGGGCCCTTTCGGTGGGAAAAATAGCACGTTGGTGCACGTTTGATGGGAAAAACAACCTGTCAACATGACTGTTAGGCACCTTCAGTAGGAAAAACAGCACCTTGGTGCACCTTCGGTGGGAAAACAACTCGTGGGTAAGGTCGCTCGGCACCTTCAGTGGGAAAAACATCCCGTTGGTGCACCTTCGGGGGGCAAAATAGCCCGTCGTCAAGGCCGGTAGGCACCTTCGATGGGAAAAATAGCACATTGGTGCACCTTTCGTGGGCAAACCAGTCCGTTGGAATGATCATTAGGCACTTTCAGTGGCAAAAATAGCCGGTTGGGCCCCTTCATTGGGAAAAATAGCACGTTGGTGCACCTTTGGCGGGCAAAACGACCCGTCGGAATGGCCTCTAGGCACCTTCAATGGGAAAAGCAACACCTTGGTATACCTTCAGAGGGAAAAATCACCCATCGGCACAACAGTTAGGCCCCTTCCGTGGGAGAAACAGCCCGTTGAGCAACTTCGGTGGGAAAATCAACACGTTGGTGCTCTTTCTGTAGGCAAAAAAGCCTGTTCGCACGGTCGCTAGGCACCTTCGGTGGGAAAAACAACACTTTGGTACACCTTCAATGGGTAAAACAGCGTGTCGGCACGGTCGCTAGGCACCTTCGGTGGGAAAACAGCCCGTTGGGCAACTTTGGTAGGAAAATTAGTACATTGGTGCGCCTTCGGTGAGTATCACAGCCCATAACCTTTGTCGTTAAGTAACTTCAGTAGGAAAAATAGCACGTTGGTGTACCTTCTGTGGGCAAAATGCCTGTTGGGCACCTTTGGTGGGAAAAATAACACGTTGGTGCAACTTAGATGGGAAAAACAACCCATTGGCACGGTCCCTAGGCACCTTCAATGGGGAAAACAACTCGCTGGGCACCTTTGGTGGGAAAAATAACACATTGATGCACCTTTGATTCTCAAAACAACTCTTGGGCATGATTGCGAGGTGCCTTAGGTACGAAAAACTAGACCGTTCGACACCTTCAATGGGAAAAACAGTAAAATAGTCTATTCACAAGGCCACATGGCACGTTCAGTGGGAAAACACCTTGGTGCACCTTCAGTGTGCAAAACATCCCGTCGACATGGCCACTTGGCACATTCGGTGGGAAAAACAACCCGTTGGGCACTTAGGTGGGAAAAACAACACCTTGGTGCACCTTCGGTGGGATAAACAACCCGTTGGCACGACCGTTAGACACCTTCGGTGGGAGAAATAGCACCTCGGTGCACCTTCAATTGGCAAACAACGCATTAGCAGGGCCGCTAGGCACCTTCGGTAGGAAAAATAACATGTTGGTGCACCTTCGATGAGCAAAATAGCCTGTCGAAAAGGCTGCTAGGCACCTTCAGTGGAAAAAACAACACATTGGGGCACCTTTGGTGGGAAGAATAGCCTGTTGGGCAACTTTAGTGGGAAAACAACCCATTGGTGCACCTTCGATGGGTAAAACATCCCGTCGGCACAGCTATTAGGCAACTTCAGTAGGAAAAATAGAACCTTAGTGCACCTTCAGAGGGAAAACAGCCCGTCAATATGGCCTTTAGGCACCTTCTATGAGAAAAATAGCTCGTTGGGTACCTTTAGTGTGAAAAACAGCACATTAGCACACCTTCGGTGATCAAAATAGCTCGTCGGTATGGCACCTTCAGTGGGAAAAATAGCACCTTAATGCACCTTTGGTGGGTGAAAAAGCCTGGCAGCTATTCGTTTGAAAAAACAACCCGTAGGGCAACTTTAGTGGGAAAAATAGCACGTTGGTGCACCTTCGGTGGGCAAAATAGCCCATCGGCACGGCCACTAGGCAACTTGGATGAGAAAAACAGCATGTTGGTGCACCTTTGGTGGGTAAAATAGCCTATCAGCATGACCGCTAGGTACATTCGGTGGAAAAATAGCCTACTAGGGACCTTCATTGGGAAAATTAGCACCTTGGTGCACCTTCGGTGGGCAAAACAGCCTATTGGTATTGTAGATAGGCACCTTTGGGGGGGAAATCAACACCTTGGTGCACCTTCGGTGGGCACAACAACCTGTTGGCAAGCTCGCTAGGCCCCTTCAGTGAGAAAACAACCCATTATGCACCTTTGGTGGGAAAAATAGCACGTTCGTGAGGTTTGGGTGGGTAAAACAGACCGTCGGTAACACCGTTAGGTGCCTTTAGTCAGAAAAACAGCATGTTGGTGCACCTTTTCTGTGCAAAATAGCACGTTGTTGCACCTTTGCTGGGAAAAATAGCCTCATGACACCACCGCTAGGCACTTTCGTTGGGAAAAATAGCACGCTGATGTACCTTTGGTGTGTTGTTGCACATTTGGATGGCATGGTCGCTAGGCATTTTTGATGGGAAAAAGAGCCCATTGCGCACCTTCGATGGGAAAAACAACACGTTGATGCACCTTTGGCAGGGAAAACAGCCTCCCTGTAAGGTAGCTGGGCATTTTCAGTGGAAGAAAGAGCTCATTGGGCCCCTTCGGTAGGAAAAACCACACGGTGCTGCACCTTCGGTATGCAAAACAGCCTGTCGAAGCGGCCGTTAGGCATCTTTGGCAGGAAAAATAGCTCCTCGGTGCACTTTCGGAGGGAAAAACAGCCTGTTGGCACAACTCCTAGACACCTTCATGGGAAAAATAGCCGACTGGGCACCTTCGGTGGGAAAAACAGCAAGCTGGTGCACCTTTGGTGGCCAAAACAACCAGTCGACATGTCCACCAAGTACCTTTGATGGGAGAAACAGCACCTTGGTGCACGTTTGATGGGAAAAATAGTTTGATGGGCAACTTTGGTGGGAAAAATAGCACATTTATGCACCTTCAGTGGGTGAAACAGCCCTTCGACATGGCTGCTAGGCAACATCAAAGGGAAAAATAGCACATTGGTGCACCTTCAGTGGCTAAAAGAGCTCGTCAACACGGCCGCTAGGTACATTCGGTGGGAAAAACAGCCCGCTGCGTACCTTTGTTGGGAAAAACAACACCTTGGAGCACCTTCGGTGAGTAAAACAACCTATTGGTACGGTCGCTAGGCACCTTTGGGTGGAAAATCAATACCTTGGTGCACCTTCTATGGGAAAAACAGTTCGTTGGAAAGGTCGCTAGCCACCTTTGGTGAGAAAAACAACCCGTTGGGCACTGGAAAAATAGCATGTTGGTGCACCTTCGGTGGGAAAAATGTCTAGTGGACATGGTAGCTATGCACCTTCGATAGGAAAAACAACACTTTGGTACACCTTCGGTGGGCAAACCAGCCCGACGACACAGCTGCTAGGCACCATTGGTTAGAAAAATAGCACATTGGTCTACCTTTAATGGGAAAAACAACTTGTCTGCATGGCCGCAATGCTCCTTTGGTAGGAAAAACAGCCCGTAGGCATAGTTGCTAGGCACCTTTGATGGTAAAAACAACACCTTGGTGCACCTTTGGTGGGACAAACAACCTATTGGTGGGAAAAACAACACCTTGGTCCACCTTTGGTGGGACAAACAACCTATTGGTGGGAAAAACAACACCTTGGTGCACCTTTGGTGGGACAAACAACCTATTGGTGGGAAAAACAATATGTTGGTACACATTCGGTGGGGAAAATTGTCCGTCAGCACGGCCACTAGGCAACTTCGATAGGAAAAACAGTACCTTGGTGCACCTTCGGTGGGTAAAACAGCCTTTCGACACGACCGCTAGGCACCTTTGGTGGGAAAACAGCTCCTTTGGTGGGATAGAAAGCTTGTTGGCACAGACATTAGGCACCTTTGGCAGGAAAAATAGCCTGTTGGGCACCTTCTGTGGGAAAAAGAGCACCTTGATGCACCATCAGTGGGAAAACCAACCCATTGGGCACCTTCGTTAGGAGAAATAGCCCATTGGTGCATCTTTAGTGGGCAAAACAGCATGTTGGTGCACGTTCGATTGGCAAAATAGCCTGTTGGCCTGGCCGCTAGGCACCTTCGGCGGGAAAAACGACATCTTGGTGCACCTTTAGTGGGCAAAAAAGCTTAGCGGCTGTCGATGGAAAAAATAGCCCGTTGGGCACCTTCCTTGGGAAAAACATCATGTTGGTGCACCTTTTATGGGCAAAATAGCCCGTCGAACGTCCACTAGGCGCATTCGATGGGAAAAAATCTCTTTGGGCACCTTCAGTGGGAAAAACAACACCGTAGTGCACCTTTGGTGGGAAAAAAAGCCCATTGGCACACTCGTTAGGCACGTTTGGTGGGAAAATAGCAACTTTACTGCACCTTTGGATGCAAAACAGGCCGTTGGCACAGGTGCTAGGCATCTTCAGTGGGAAAAACAACTCGTTGGGTTCCTTTAGTGAGCAGAATAGCATGTTGGTGCACTTTGAGTGGGAAAAACAACACCTTGATGCACCTTTGGTGGGCGAAATAGTTGGTTGGCACAATAGGAACTTTGGGGGAAACATCAATGCTTTAGTGCAACTTCGGTGGGATAAACAACCCATTTGCAAGGTCACTAGGCACTTTGGTGGGAGCAATAGTCTGTTGGGCACCTTCGGTGGGTAAAACAGCACTTTGGTGCACCTTCAATGGGCAAAACAACCTATTGGCACGGCCACTAGACACCTTCGGTGGGAAAAACAGTACCTTGGTGCACCTTCGGTGGAAAAAATAGGTAGGTGGGCGTCGGTGGGATAAACAGCTCATTGCACACCTTCAATGGGAAAAATATCACGTTGGTGCACCTTTGGTAGGGAAAACAGCCTGTTGGCATGGTCGTTAGACAACTTCGGTGGGAAAAACAATACCTTGGTGCATCTTCAGTGGGCAAAACAGTTCGTTGGCACGGCCACTAGGCACCTTCGGTGGGTAAAACAACCTGTTGGACACCTTTGGTGGGTAAAGCAACACGTTGGTGCACCTTTGGTGGGCAAAACAGCCCGTCGGCAAGGCTGCTAGGCACCTTTGGTAGGAAAAACGACACGTTGGTGTACCATTTGTGAGCAAAATAGCTCGTTAGCATAGCCGCTAGGCTCTTTCGGTGGCAAAAACAGCTCGTTGGGCACCTTTGATGGGAAAAATAGCACGTTGGTGCACCTTCAGTCGATAAAACGGCCCGTCGATATGGCCGATAGGAAACTTTGATGGAAAAAATAGCATGTTGGTACAACTTCGATGGGCAAAATAGCCCTTCGGCACGGCCGCTAGGTACATTCAGTAGGAAAAACAGCCCGCTGGCCTCCTCCATTGAAAAAAACAGCACATTGGTGCACCTTTGGTGTGCAAAAGAGCCTATTGGCACGGTCGCTAGGCACTTTTGGGGGGAAAATCAACACCTTGATGCACCTTCAGTGGGCAAAATAGCCTGGTGACAAGGTCGCTAGGCACCTTTGGTGGGAAAAATAGCCCGTTGGGAACCTTCAATGGGAAAAATAGCAAGTTGTTGCACCTTAGCAGGTAAAATAGCCCATCAACAAGCCCGCTAGGCACCTTCAATGGAAAAAAAAGTTCATTGACGCACTGTCGGTGGGTAAAATAGCACGTTGGCACGGCCGCTAGGTACATTAAGTGGGAAAAATAGCCTATTTGGCACCTTCATTGAGAAAAACAACACATTGGTGCACCTTCAGTGTACAAAACAGCCTGTTGGCACAGTCACTTGGAACCTTATGAGTGAAAATCAACACCTTGGTCCAACTTCATTAGGATACAACCCGTTGGCAAGGTCGCTAGGCTCTTTTGGTGGCAACAACAATTTCTTGGGCACCTTCGGTGAGAAAAACAACACTATAGTGCACCTTCGGTAGGCAAAACAGCCTGTCGGCACTACCTCTAGACACCTTCAGTGGGAAAAACAACACCTTGGTGCACCTTCGATTGGAGAAATAGGTAGGCAGCCGTAGGTGGGAAAAGCAGCCTGTTGGCTTTTAGACACCTTCAGTGGTAAAAACAGTGTCTTGGTGTAGCTTTGGTGGGCAAAACAACTCGTTGGCATGGCCACCAGGCACCTTCGGTGGGTAAAACAGCCCATGGGGCACCTTTGGTAGGAAAAATAGCACGTTGGAGCACCTTTGGTGGGCAAAACATCCCATCGGCCTAGGCACCTTCAGTGGGGAAAACAACACATTGGTGCACCTTTTGTGGGCAAGACAGCTCGTCAGCATAGCTGCTAGGCTGTTTGGGTGGCAAAATTAGCTCGTTGGGCACCTTTAGTGGGAAAAAACAGCACGTTGGAGCACCTTTAGTGGGAAAAATAGCATGTTGGAGCACCTTCAGTGGGCAAAACAGCCCGTTGGCACGATCGCCAGTCAAGTTCGACAGAAAAAACAACACGTTGGTGCAACTTTGGTGGGCAAAATAGCCCTTTGAGACGGCTGCTAGGTACATTCAGCAGGAAAAACAGCCCGCTGTCCACCTTTGTTGGAAAAAAAGTACGTCGATGCACCTTTGGTGTGAAAAAGAGCCTGTTGGCATGATCGCTAGGCACCTTTGGGGGGAAGTCAACACCTTGGTGCAACTTCAATGGGGAGAACAACTCGTTGGCAAGGTCGCTAGGCACCTTGGGTGTTAAAAAAATCTCTTTGGGCACCTTCGGTGGGAAAAATAGCACGTTGGTGCTCCTTGGGTGGGCAAAACAACCCATCAGCAAGGCCCCTAGGCACCTTCGGTGGGAAAAACAACACGTTGGTGTAGCTTCGGTGGGTAAAATAGCCCCTTGGCACAGCCGCTAGGTACATTCGGTGGGAAAAAAAGCCTTCTGGGCACCTTCTTTGGGAAAAAAACATGTTGGTGCACCTTAGGTGTGCAAAACAACCTATTTGTATGGGCCCTAGGCACCTTTGGTAGGAAAATCAACTCCTAAGAGCATCTTCGGTGGGCAAAACAGCCCGTTGGCAAGGTCGCTAGGCACCTTTGGTGAGTAAAACAGCCCGTCAGGCACCTTTGGTGGGAATAACAGCACGTTGGTGCACCTTTGGTGGGTAAAATAGCCCATCGGCATGGCCCCTATCCAACTTCGATTGGAAAAAGAACCCATCGGCACAGCCGCTAGACACCTTCGGTGGGAAAAACAACACCTTAGTGCAACTTTGGAGGCAAAAACAGCCCGTCGGTGGGAAAAATAGCCTGTTGGACACCTTCAATGGGAAAAACAACATTTTGGTGCACCTTTGGTGTTCAAAATAGCCCATTGGCATGGCCGCTAGGAACCTTATTTGGGAAAAACAGCCTATTGGGTAACTTTGGTGTGAAAAACAGCATGTTTGTGCAACTTTGGTGGGAAAAACAACCCATCGGCATGGCCGCTGGGCAACTTGGACAAGAAAAACAACATGTTGGTGCACCTTCGGTGGCTAAAACAACCCATTAGCACGGCCGCTAGGTACATTGAGTGGGGAAAAACAACATGTTCAGCATCGTCGTTGGAAAAAACAGCACCTTGTTGCACCTTTGGTGGAGAAAACAGCCTGTTGGCACAGTCGCTTGGCACATTTATGAGGAAAATCAATACCTTAGTGAACTTTTGGTGGGCACAATAGCCTATTGGCAAGGTCGCTAGCTACTTTGGTGGGAAAAACAACCTATTGGGCTCCTTCGATAGGAAAGACAGCACGTTCATGCACCTTGGGTGGGCAAAACAGCACGTTGGTAAGGCCGCTAGGCAACTTCGGTGGGAAGAACAGCAGGTTGATGCACCTTTGCTGGGTAAAACAGCTCGTCGACGGGGCCGCTAGGCACTTTCGGTGGGAAAAACAGCCAGTTAGGCACCTTTGGTGGCAAAAATAGCACGTTGGTGAACCTTCAATGGGCAAAACAGCCCATCGACACAGCCATTAGACACCTTCGGTGGGAAAAACAACACCTTGGTGCACCTTCGGTGGGAAAACAGCAAGTTGGTGCATCTTCGTTGGGCAAAACAGCCGGTCAGCAAGACCGCTAAGCACCTTTGGTAGGAAAAACAACACCTTGGTGTACCTTCACTGGGAAAAACAACCCATTGGTACAGTCACTAGGTAGCTTCGATGCAAAAAATAGCCTGTTTGGCACCTTTGATGAGAAAAAAAGCACATTGGTGAACCTTTAGTGGGCAAAACAGCCTATCGGCACAGTCGTTAGACACCTTTGGTGGGAAAAATAGCACCTTTTGAATCATCGGTTCACAAATGGCCCGTTTACACTGCCGTTAGGCAACCTCGGTGGGAAAAATATCTTGTTGCACACTTTTGGTGGGAAAAACAGCAAGTTGGGCACCTTTGGTGGGTAAAACAGCACGTTGGTGGACTTTCGGTGGGAAAAAATGCCCGTTGGGCAGCTTTGACGGGAAAACAACATGTTGGTGGACCTTCAGTGGGAAAAATGGCATGATGGTGCACCTTCAATGGGAAAAATAGCAAATTGGCAAGGTCCCAAGGTAGTACACGTTGGTGCACCTTAGATGGGCAAAACAGCCTGTGGGCACGATGGCTAGGCACCTTTGATGGGAAAAACAGCCCGTTGGGCACCTTCGATGGGAAAAACGACATGTTGGTGCAACTTGGGTGGGCAAAATAGCCCGTTGGCACGGCCGCTTGACACATTCGGTGGGAAAAACAGCCTGTTGGGCATCTTTGGTGGGAAAATAGCATCTTTATGCACCTTCGATGGGCAAATTAGCCTATTGGCAAGACTGCTAGGCACCTTTGGTAGGAAAAACAGCACCTTGGTGCACCATCGGTGGGAAAAACAGGCCGTTGATACAGTCGCTAGGTAGCTTCGGTGCGAAAAACATCCTGTTTGGCACCTTCGATGAGAAAAATTGCACATTGGTGAACCTTCGATGGGCAAAACAGCTTGTCGGCATGGTCAGTAGGCACCTTCGGTGGGAAAAACAGCTCCTTGCTGAATCTTCGATTGACAAATAGCCCGTTTACACCACCGTTAGGCAACTTCGGTGGGAAAAATATCCTGTTGGGAACTTACTGTGGAAAAAACAACACGTTGGGCACCTGCGGTGGGAAAAAAAGCCCATAGGGCAACTTCGGTGGGAAAACAGTACGTTGGTGCAGCTTTAGTAGAAAAAACAGTAAGTTGGTGCACCTTCGATGGGAAAAATAGCAAATTGGCACGATCCCAAGGCACCTTTGGCGGGAAAAACAACCTGTGGGCACGACGCCTAGGCACCTCTGGTGAGAAAAACGGGAAGTTGGTGCACCTTGGGTGGGCAAAACAGCCTGTTGGCACAGCCGCTTGGCACATTCTATGGGAAAAATAGCCCATTGGGCACCTTCTGTAGGAAAATAACATCTTCGTGCACCTTCGATGGGCAAAACAGCCAGTCGACAAGACCGCTAGGCAGATTCCGTGGGAAAAATAACACCTTGGTTCTCCTTTGGTGGGAAAAAGAGCTCATTGGTACAATCGCTAGGTAGCTTTGATGGGAAAAACAGGCTGTTTGTCACCTTCGATGAGAAAAATAGCACATTGGTGCACCTTCGGTGGGCAAAATAGCCTGTCGGCACGATCGTTAGACACCTTCGGTGGGAAAAATAGCACTTTGGTGAAACTTCGGTTGGCAACCAGCCTGTTTGAACGGCCGCTAGGCAACTTTGGTAGGCAAAATAGCCTATTGGGCACTTTTGGTGGGAAAAACAGCACATTGGTGTACCTTTGATGGACAAAACAGCATATTGCGCATCTTCGGTGGGAAAAACAGCACGTTGGTTCACCTTCTGTGGGAAAAATAGCATGTTGGTGCACCTTGGGTAGGCAAAACAATCCGTGGCATGGCCGTTAGGCACATTCGGTGGGAAAAACAACCTGTTAGGCACCTTCGTTGGGAAAACAGCACCTTGGTGCACCTTCAGTGGGCAAAAACAATCCGTTGGCACGGCCGCTGGGCACCTTCGGTGGGAAAAACAACACCTTGCTACACCTTCAGTGGGAAGAACAACCCGTTGGCACGATCGCTAGGAACCTTCAGTGGGAAAAACTGTTGGGCACCTTCATTGGGAAAAACAACACAATAGTGCACCTACGGTGGGAAAAAACAACCTATTGGGCACCTTCTGTGGGAAAAATAGCACATTGGTACAGCTTTGGTGGGTAAAACAGCCATTCCGCACGGCTGCTAGGCACATTTGAAGTGAAAAACAACCCGTTGGGCACCTTTGTTAGGAAAAACAACACATTGGTGCCCCTTCAATAGCCAAATCAGTCCGTCGGCATGGCCGCTAGGCACCTTCAGTGGGAAAAATAGCACCTCGGTACACCTTCGGTGGGGAAACTAGCCCGTTGGGCACCTTCGGTAGGAAAAACAGCACGATGGTTCACCTTTGGTGGGCAAAACAGTGCCTTGGTGCACCTTTGCTGGGAAAAACAACCCTTCGACACAACCGCTAGGCACCTTCAGTGGGAAAAACATCTCCTT